>CAUYLG010067799.1:0-27018 GCA_963573385.1 Cacajao melanocephalus
GGAAACATTTTTCTGACCAAAGAAATTAAGCACTCTCACCTGCATAAAATATTCTTATGCATGCTATAGTGGAGCCAGTTGTAAAGTTTTAGTTCAGTTAATAAATATCTGTTTAGATGCTGGCGAGGCTGTGGAGAAATAAGAACACTTTTACACTGTTGGTGAGAGTATAAATTAGTTCAACCATTGTGGAAGACAGTGTGGCAATTCCTTGAGGATCTAGAACAAGAAATACCATTTGACCCAGCAATCCCATTACTGGGTATATACCCAAAGGATTTTAAATTATTCTACTATAAAGACACATGCACACATATGTTTATTGCAGCACTATTCACAATAGCAAAGACTTGGAACCAACCTAAATGCCCATCAGTGATAGAATGGATGAAGAAAATGTGGCACATATACACCATGGAATACTATGCTGCCATAAAAAGGGTGAGTTCATGTCCTTTGCAGGAACGTAGAGGAAGCTGGAAGCTATCATTCTCAGCAAACTAACACAGGAACAGAAAACCAAACACCACATGTTCTCACTCATAAGTGGGAGTTGAACAATGAGAACACATGGATACAGGGAGGGGAACATCACACACCTGGCATGTCAGTGGGGGAGGAGCAATGGGGGAGAGAGCATTAGGACAAATACCTAATGCATATGAAGCTTAAAACCTAGATGATGGGTTGATAGGTGCAGCAAATGACCATGGCACATGTATACCTATGAAACAAACCTACACTTTCTGCACATGTATCCCAGAGCTTAAAGAAAAATAAATAAATAAGCAAATATCTGTTTAGTTTCTGCAGAAGACCATAAACATACTTGGTGTGTCAGGCAGTGATCTCTAAGTATTTTTGTTCATGCAATCACACCAATCAAAATTTTGAACAAATACCCCAATATGTATATATTTTTCTAGTAACAAATAATACATATATTACTATATTAATATATAGTATACATTAAAACTTAAATACAATAGAGAATTGAAATAGTGGAATAGAAACGAATTTTTAAAAAACTGTAAATATTTTTCTCATGGCCCAATCGAGGAAACCTTAAATATTGCCCAGAGTGTAGGAGCTTATTTTGTATACCAACCCATTGGGGAAAACATAAATTAATGAACTGTTATATGCACCTTCAGGAGGCAACAATATGAAAATAGAATAGTTCACAAAAACCAAATGCTGTGCCCTGTGGTATTAGAAGTTAGAGCTGTTGTGGTTCAAAGTGAGGAAAATATTTTTAGGGCAAATTTAGTTGTATATTGGGGCCAAAGAAAGGAAGGTAATAGTGAACAAAGACTGGAAATGCAGCATGATGGTGCTTTAGCTCAATGCTTCCCAGTGTATTATGTCTTTGAGTCAGCTAGAGATCTGAGCTGTGGCCTGGGAGTCTGCATTTCTTTCTTTTCTTTTCTTTTCTTTTCTTTCTTTTTTTTTTTTTTTTTGAGATGGAGTCTCACTGTGTCACCCAGGCTGGAGTGCAATGGCACGATCTCAGCTCACTGCAACCTTCACCTCCTGGGTTCAAGCAATTCTCCTGCTTCAGCCTCCTGAGTAACTGGGATTACAGACATGCACCACCACGCCCAGCTAATTTTTGTATTTTTAGTAGAGATGGGGTTTCACCATGTTGCCCAGGCTGGCCTCAATCTCCTGACCTCATGATCTGCCCACCTCGGGCTCCCAAAGTGCTGGAATTACAGGCATGAGCCACCGTGCCCAGCTGGGAATCCGCATTTCTAACATGCTCCTAGGTGCTGCTGATGTTGCTGGTATACAGACCACACTTTGAGTGTCAAGGCTTTAAAGGGCTATCTCATCTAAAGTGAGGAGTTTGTACTTACATTTATAGGCAGTAGGCAACTTGGAAAGGTGTTCCAGCTGAGAGCAACATGATCAAGTTGAACTCTAGGTAAATTAATTTAGCAGTAATTTATAGATTTGAGGCCAAGACTAGAGGCAGAATGATAAGTCTAGAGGCAATTACAGGTGAGAGTAATAAGACCTCTGAACTAGGACATGGCAGTAGACACAAGAAAGAGAAGATAAAATTGAGGGACATGGTAGAGGCGTAATCAACGTGAAAAAGAGATAACAAAAGAATACAAGTATAGTATATAAAACAAAACGAGGACTAGAGAAATGAATGAGAAATCTGACCTTTACTGTTCATCTAGTAATTTGGAAATTAGAATTTCACATATGCATAAATGATATTTTCAGCTAACCACCAGAAAATTTCCAAAAGATGACAAAATAAAACTGGCTTTAAGTGTGTTTGTCTTTTTCCTAGATCCTTATTTCCAGAAATAAATACGTGTCCTGAAAGTATATGACCGTAGAGGTCCAATAAATCTCAATGATTGTAAATAGAGTTTTATTCATATTGAGCAAATGTTTCCTTTTCATCTGCCTCTAGGTGAAAAACATTAATGTCTATGTACAAATCTCTGAAATGTTTGAAGCATAAGGAAGGTGAAGGTGGCAGGGAGAAATGTATTTTCATCATAGGCTCTGAATTTCCATAGCTGATTTTTGCTATTTAGCCAGTTCTTCCTTTGTGACCTAACTTTGTACTGTACACACTGTCAATCAAGGAGACCATTACGTTCCTTTTACTTGTATGTGTCAATGTCTGGCTTCCCTTATTGCAAGATAAGTTCCTTGAGATCCAAGACTGTGTATTATTCATTTTGTATCCCCAGATCCCAGTGCAGATGCTTTATAATTGACTTATAAATTAATGTGTAAATGATCCCAAAACCTAGCACAGATGTGAACACACACAAAAAAATTCCTTTGGAGTGAAGGAATGAATTAATAAGTAGATGAGTGAAAGAATGAATGTTGACTTAGCCCTTAGAATGGCCATTGACAGGTTCTGTTTTTTTACTACTAGACAAGCACCAACCTTATTCTACTCAGAGTATGTAATCAATATTTCATTCATTCATGTCCACATACTATAAGAACCCGTCACATTGTATAGTGACTTGGAAACCAAAAGTCTAAGCTAAATTTTATTTATTACAGGACAAAAGTGTATGTGCTTTGCATTGTGGTTTAGTTTAAGTTGGATTCCTTAATGTCAAATCAGTTCACCATTTTTTCACTCACACAGACTTTTTCATCATCCTTTTAAGCTTCCTATTTTTTTCTTTTTTAAAAAAATGATTTCATTATACTCCATTATTGTGTGTGTGTGTGTGTGTGTGTGTGTGTGTGTGTGTGTGTGTGTGTCTAAGTCATATACTAACCTCTTCTATGGGTATTTGGTTACTATCCTCTGTGATATAATGTGGGAATCTTTGTCAGTGAGCATAAATAGGGTGAGTGAAGGAATCTAGCCGTCAGTTCTTTCTGTACTGTGCATGCATAGCCTCTAACTTGTGCTTGTAATATGTAATTATGTCTTCAGGATGTAAAGTTTTAAAGGAGGCTGGGCACAGTTGCTCACGCATGTAATCCCAGCACTTTGGGAGTTCGAGAATAGCCTGGCCAATGTGGTTAAACACCATCTCTATTAAAATACAAAAATTAGCTGGGCATGGTGGCACATGCCTGTAATCCCAGCTGCTCAAGAGGCTAAGGCAGGAGAATCACTTGAACCTGGGAGGTGGAGGTTGCAGTGAGCCAAGATTGTGCCATTACACTCCAGCCTGGGCAACAAGGGCCAACTCACAGTCTTCTGCTAAAAAAGCATCATACTTTCAGATTGGTTTCTCTGTCAGGTTAGTTACTCATGCTGCCATACTGTTTTCAGACTCTCCAGGATTCTAGCATATTGTTTTAATTTTCACTGTTCCTTTAAATGTTTAGTTAATTCATTTTCTAAAATCATGGATATGTGCAGAGACTTGGAGACTAATAGAATTCTTTTGTGGAATAGGTGTTAAAATAAAAACTCATATTGGTTAAGTTACTTTACAAAGGGCATATAGCTGGTTATTGAAAAAAGTGGAGTCAAAATGAAAATCTCCCAAATGCCTAGCACAGTATTTTCTCCTGTGCTGTACTACATCACTAAAAGATTTTATAGTTTCCCTTTGGCCATCAGAGAAGCTATGTTTAATGTCAAGCCTGATTCATAGTTAACATCATGTCTTTTGGGAGCCTAGATATGATAAAAGCAAAAGAGCTACAGGCATTTTGAAGAAGCACTTCCTACATACTACCATATACCTTGAATGTATACTGGAATTGTTTGATACCCTCCCAGTTTACTGATACTCCAAAAGACTGAATTTCTAGATTTATTTTCTAAGCTGTGTCAATAAGGGTAATATTTAGTCATGCAACACTTTAGCTTAAAATATTATCATTACACATTGTCTATATGTAAAAATAGCTTTGAATATGCGTATAGGTTTTCCAGTTCCGTTCAGCATGAGGCATCAACTCTTTGTAGTCTTTTATATATAAAGACACAAAAAATTAGTTTATGATTAGTTCTATCATGTGTTCATGCTGGAAGATGGTCACATGTATGTAGAATATAGCTTCTGTTAGTGCCCATAGTCTATGGTGTTTCACAGGAAAATGAAGAATAACACAAGGCAGTGCACGTAGTTATTTTAATAACTTCATTGTTAGAAATAACAGAATGAATGCAACAATGTTTTGCACAACCTATTTCATTTCATTTTCAAAGGAAGTCATCATGCAATATTCCATTGACTTTAATTCTACCTGCTTACTGTTATAAAATAATCTTCATGACTTGAACAATCCAGAGC
Source organism: Cacajao melanocephalus (assembly GCA_963573385.1). Lineage (NCBI taxonomy): Eukaryota > Metazoa > Chordata > Mammalia > Primates > Pitheciidae > Cacajao > Cacajao melanocephalus. Next base: position 4,752 of record CAUYLG010067799.1, read on the forward strand.
CTCTGAATTCTCCCTTGAATCTCTTCTTCTCTCCATTTCCAACACCATCAGCCTATTTGAAGTGACAATCATCTGAACAATTGAAACTGCATTCACGCTTGCCTGGTTTGTTTACTCAGCATTCAGGCTTATTTTTAAATGTGTAAAATTAAAAATTTTTTGTTTAAAAATGCAAGTGTGATCAAGCTGCTCTCTGACTTAAAGTGATTTGGTAACTTCCCATTGTTCTTAATAACTTCCCATTGCTCACAAATCCTTAATAAGGCCAACATACTGCTTGCTTTTTTTCTTTCTCCTCCTGTCTTTGCCCCATTCCTCTCACCTTGCTCTCTCAGCTTCTCCTCACCATGTAAGTGCATGCCTCAACTTTCTCATCCCAGGGCCTTTGCACATGCTGTTGACTCCATTTGCAAAGTATTCTCTGCCAAATGACTTGCACTACTTCAGCCAATTATCTTCTTTTCATGCATGAATTTCCAGATTCAATATCATTTCCTTAGGAAAGCTTTTTCTTACTTCAAAGACTAGGTTAGAACTCCCTGTTACATACCTTCTAACACTATGCGGTCCTGCTTCACAGCAATAATCATAGATACAATGTGGAATTTATTGATTTTGTTGAATTTTTTGTTAAATTTTATGCTAAATAAGGTTATATGTTCTTTGTTTACTTCTACCATGAGAATCTTGCGTACTGTTTTGAACATGGTGAATTCTCAGCAAGTATTTCTTAAGCTGTTCCTTATCAAAGGTAAATTTCTCGCTAGATTTTAGGAAATTAAGGTTGATAAAGACGTTGTAGAAGACTAGTCTTCAAAACAGAATTTATTAGTAAGAAATTTTTGGGATGGCTATTAATTTTATATTATTTCAAATTTTTGGTGCCTGTTTTATTTTTTACATAATATATTGGTACAATATTAGAGGTATATAATTTATGTAGTGATAAATGTAGAGAGTGGATATGTACACCCTTCCCTTCCCTTTCCCTTCCCTTCTCCTTCTCTCCTTCCTTTCTTCTTTTCGTTCCCTCCCTCCTTTCCTCACTTCCTCCTTTCCTTCTTCTTATTTCCTTTTGTAACCTAAGAATGTATAATCAAAAATCTGGAGACTAGTGTTTGTTTCTAACTTAATATATATTTTCCTTCTATTTAATAAAAGTAGACTGGCCTGTCTTTTAAATTGCATTTTATGGCCTAAATTTCTACTATATGATTCAAAAATTGCTCTGCCATAGTTTGTGAAAAGACATTATGTTATTTTGCTTCCTAAATGAACGGTAGTGAACAAAATAATAAAAGCTTTATATTAAAGACAATAAAGTTGATAGTGTTGTGAAATCATGTTACTCTTACTTTTGATCTGTTTTCTTTTCTGCTCTATGGTATATATGCCAGAAGCCATAAATACTACATATAGGGTGAATAAAAGACATTTAAAATTAAGCATGCCACCCTACCAACATTATCAAGAGTAAAATGAAATAGACCAATAAATTGACTTACTGGTACACATCTAAATTGATTATTAGATGTAATGGTACAAATTTGTGTAAATAGTGAATGCCATACTTCCCTCTAATCTTTTTTTCTTTTTCTTTTTTTTTTTTTTTTGAGACGAGAGTTTCACTCTTGTTGCCCAGGCTGGAGTGCAGTGGTGCAATCTCAGCTCACTGCAACCTCTGCCTCCTGGCTTCAAGCAAATCTCCTGCCTCAGCCTCCTGAATAGCTGGGATTACAGGCACCCACCACTATGCCTGGCTAATTTTTTGTGTTTTTAGTAGAGACAGGGTTTAGCGTGTTGGCCAGGCTGGTCTCAAACTCCTGACCTCAGGTGATCCACTCGTCTTGGCCTCCCAAAGTGCTAAGCATGAGCCACCGTGCCCGGCCCAACCTCTAATCTTTTTAATTGAAATATGCAGGAAGGATTGTCAGATGGAAGTACTGTACTAAAAAGTGATTATTGTCATGATAATGTTGGCTTGCTTTTCTGTTTCTTTTAATTTGGTTACCTTCTTTATTAAATTTTTAAATAAGTTTTTTACTTTTTTAAATTTATACTTGACAAAATAAATATTGAGATACAATATGATGTTTCAGTGCATGTATACATAGTATGATGATAAAGTGGGGATAATTATCATATTCATCACTTTAAACATTTATCATTTCTTTATGGTGACAGCATTCCAAATCTTCACTTCTGTCTGTCTTGAAATATGTACTACATTGTTATTTGCTATAGTCACCCTAGTGTGTTAATACAATACCAAAACTTATTCTTCCTGTCTAAGTTTGTACCAATTGACTAATAACCTCTCCCAACATCCCCCTTCCACATACCCTCACCAATCTTGCTAACCACTATTCTACTATCTACTTATATAAAATCAACTTTTTAGATTCCACATGTGAGTGAGATCATGCAGTGTTTTTCTTTCTGTACCTGACTTATTTCATTTAACATAATATCCTCCAGGTTCATCCATGTTGTTGAAATAACAAGATTTAACTCTGTTCTATGGCTGAATAGTATTCAATTATATGTATGATAAATGTGATTATATATATATATATATATATATATATTATCACATTTTCTTCATTCATTTGTAGATGGGCATTTATGTTGATTCTATACCTTGGCTACTGTGAATAGTGCTGTAATAAACATGGGTGTGCATATGTCTCTTTGACATACTGATTTCATTTCCTTTGGATATACACCCAGTAATGGGATTGCTGGATCATAAGGCAGTTCTATTTTTAATTTTTTGAGGAAACTCCATACTGTTTTCCATAATGGCTATTCTAATTTACATTCCCACCAACAATATATAAGATAAATTCTTTAGACATTGCTTTAACCTATGTAGCCATTGCCTCACTATAGAAGTTATTTTACTCTCATTTCATGGTATCATTATGTTTTAAACATAAAGTGTCATCTTTTATGATAATATTATGGCAGCTGTATTTATTTTCCTGCCTTCTGTAAATTAGAGTTTCAAGACTTCCTTAAGTACAATTATAGCCAAAATCTCATGTGAAAAAAAATGGCAGAAACATGAATCACAGAAAAAAAAATTAAAATCTTTAGTGACTATATTGAAAAAATATATAGTCATTTAGTTTAGTTTTTTTTTTGTTTTTGTTTTTTTTGAGATGGAGTCTCTGTCACCCAGGCTGGAGTGCAGTTGTGCGATCTTGGCTCACTGCAACCTCCGCCTCCCAGGTTCAAGCAATTCTCTGCCTAAGTCTCCAGAGTAGCTGGGATTACAGGCCCATGCCACCATGCCTGGCTAATTTTTGTATTTTTAGTAGAGACGGGGTTTCACCATCTCGGCCAGGCTGATCTCAAATGCCTGACCTTGTGATCCACCCGACTCCCTCCCAAAGTGCTGGGAATGACAGGCATGAGACAGCGCACCTGGATGGTTATTTAGTTTTAAAAGCAATTTCAAACTACTTGGTAGGATCTAATTTAATGATTCTAACCATGATTTCTAAGAGTATTCATCATTGCCTCCCCTTAACTTTTAATGAAAATAACTACCAAATCTCTTTGTTATTTGGAAACTGAATAAATAAACTGGATCATTAACCTGAAAATGTTATCGGGGTCTCAAAGTTCCACTAATGAAATTTTACATATTTAAATGAAGCAATAATGGATAAGAAAATATGCAATAAAATAATTAAATTTAATATCTATATGTGGTTCATGGAAAAATCAAATATTTAAAACTTTGTCCCTATAATAATATTTATTAAATTATAAAATAAACAATATAAATTACTCTTGAAAATAATTTTTCTACACCTGATTGCAGTTCAATCCACCTTTCCCATGGAACCTGAAGCAACTACCTTACAATAAAGTAAAAATTCTGTAAGGAATGTACTAAATTTGTACCCCAACACTCGTAATAGAACTCTAAACAGATTACAAATAAATCAACAAATTAATGGTAATGCAAATTCTTAGACGAAAATAAAACCTTTTACATTATCTATATTTTTCCTTTTTTATATCAACAATTATCTTTTTCTTTTACCTAGTCAAGTTGCTACAGAATTCCCCTTTCAATTCATATAGAAATCACTTTCTTTGGAAATCTATGCCCATCTGAAAACACCCAATATTTATTGGATTTTTCTTTATTCTTCACATGACTTTCCTTATCTGAAGGAAAAATAGTAGATATAACCTAGGAGTCTCATTATTCATCAGAAAGACAGGGAATTAACATGTTTTTAAGGATTACTATGAAAATTTGACAAAAACTAGATATGAAGTTGAAGGCAAGCATTTGAGATGACTTGAAACCAGTTTTTCTCTGTTTCTCTTTTTTAGTTTAGAAATTCAATGTAACTATGATTTCACATAATACAAACTTTGTCAGTGTTGTTTTATGAATAGGTTGGATGTTTCCTTTACTGGAAAAGTGGAAAATGTTTAGTGAATATTCAACATATATGTAGAAGTGATTAGTATATATTATTTATGGCAGTTTGAGGAACCAAATTGAAAAGTCACCATAAATTATGAAGAAAAAGTGCATAACATTCCAACCCCTTGATATAATTTCTTTGAAGTTAATATGACCATATAATTCCTTTTGGTGTTTAGAAATATATATTTTGGCCAGGTGCGGTGGCTCATGCCTGTAATTCTAGCACTTTGGAAGGCCAAGGTGGTCAGATCACTTGAGGTCAGGAGATCGAGACCATCATGGCCAATGCTGTGAAACCCTGTCTTTACTGAAAATACAAAAATTAGCTGAGTGTGGTGGCGGGCACCTGTAATCCCAGCTACTTGAGAGGCTGAGGTAGGAGAATTGCTTGAACCTGGGAGGCAGAGGTTGCAGCAAGCCGAGGTTGTGCCACTGCACTCCAGCTTGGGCGACAGAGCAAGACTCTGTCTCAAAAAAATAAACAAATAAAAAATAAATATATATTTTACTTTTACCTGAACTCAGATAACTTCAGCAAAAGGCTGTTAAAAGTATCCTGTGCCTCCACCATTATTGTATTATATGCTTTAAGAACCTAACAATGTGGTGATTATTAAGACAAGAGTGAATAATTATATTTAACAAACTGTGACCATGATTTAAATTTTATATGGATGGTGGTTTACTTTCTGTTACTGAAAGTTGAACCCTTTGTTTTGTTTTTTGTTTGTTTTGAGATGGAGTCTCACTCTGTTGTCCAGGCTGGATTGCAGTGGGGTGAACTTGGCTCACTGCAACCTCCGCCTCCTGGGTTCAAGGAATTCTCCTGCCCCAGTCTCCTGAGTAGCTGGGATTACAGATGCCCACCACCATGCCTGGCTAATTTTTGTATTTTTAGTAGAGACAGGGTTTCATCATATTGGTCAGGCTGGTCTCAAACTCTTGACTTCAGGTAATTTGCCCGCCTTGGCTTCCCAAAGTGCTAGGATTACAGGTGTGAGCCACTGTGCCCAGCCACACCCATTGTTTTTAAGTCATAGGGTAAAAATGAAAGGGCACAGATGCCAGAATTAAAATGCAGGTCTGTGTGAATGACCTAAAGTATTCTGTTCTTCAATTTTTTTCACCCATAAAGTCGGTGTTAGGCTTCCTACTTTCCCAGGAAGTGGTGAGGAGGGTGTTGTCATTATTTAAAAAAATTAAAACACAAGTCATGTACCACAGTTTCTGACTAATACAAAATGCTTAATTGATAGTAATTCTGTTGCCTTTATGTGAGTATGATTAAATGTAAAAAGTAACATTTTATAAGGCAAAAGATATTTCTCAAAACACGGTGAAGATAAAGACTACAGATATAGAGCTATCAAGAATTATGAAATGTATAAATAGAAGTAAAGTTAGTTAACATTTGAAAGATACAGCGTTCAATCAGTAATTTATTAGGCATGCAAAATTAAGACTGTAGACATAGAAGAATAATTATCTGAGAGCAAAACTAAATATCATGTCAGTGTTTCTAAATGTCAGCACAAATAGCAAATGGAGGGAGAAAAAAAGAGAAACATTTTGTTTTCAGCATAACACTCCATGCAGTTGAATGTTTATTGTGGGGTTTTTTTAATGGGTAAGATAGGGCTTCTTAACTGAGAGAATGTGAATTCATGTTCAAATAGTGGTTTTCAATTTGTTCTAAATTTCTTGCCAAATTGAAAATAATGACTCATTTTGCCAATAATAACCTCAAGATGTCTTTAATAATCCAAGATATTTTGAACCATTCAACTGGCTTGACCAAATTCTGCTTAATAGCACACATGTGGTTCCTTTCAGCATCAAGAAAATTACTACATTTTTCGTTTCAAAAGGTTAAGTTAGCTGTAAACTGAAGTTTTTCAAATTTAAAGGTTCTTTAATACTCTGTGGGTATAGCTAAATCTCAGTAATAGAATTTATTCGTAAAAGCAATTGTATGATCCCAGACTATATTTATGGTTTTCAGTTCATTGCCTATGGCAGTGGTTCTCAAAGTGTGGTTCCTTGACCACCAGTGGCATCACCCAGGTACCTAGAGATGCAAATTTCTCGTCCCTGTTCAAGACATACTGAATCAGAAACTCAGGAGCTGGAGCCCAGCAAACTATTCTTTTAAAATTGATTTTATTGTATGTATCTGAGGCTTACAATATAATGTTTTGGGTTACATATAGACAGTTACTATAGTGAAGCAAATTAACAAAGCTATTGTCCTGCATAGTTACCCTTTTTTATATTCGACAAGAGCCACCAAAATGTACTTACTTAACAAAAATCACTAATACAACACAATTAACATGCTCTCCAGGTGATTCTAATGTATTCTGAAAAATATTTCAAGTCCATATCTGGCATTTAATGCCATACAGTAGTGTTCACAGCAGGGAAGCAAAAGTTTCGAGGAGAGAGCCCTCATCAGATAGGTCTAATGAAGTCTAATGAGTCTTATGTGATTAAACATCGACGAGCCAGAAGACTTTGGGGAATCATAATAAGAATCACAGGAGTCATGAAGGAGTCATTGGATAACTTTCTTCAGCAATTCATCAAACAGTGGAGAATCAGGATGGGAAGAGGAGGCAGTGAAAGAAAAACTGGTGAATTTGGCATGGGATCATTTATTTGACCACAAGCTGAGCAGGGAGACTGTTGTCTTTTCATTGATGTCATGTCTCTTTCAAGACGGAGAGGTCTGGGGCTTGCTGTTAAAATCAGCCAAGGCAACTAAATTATGGTTGTTTTTATTCCAGTAAAGTGGTGGTTCTCAGATCCCAGTGTACTTGATAATCCTCTGAGTAATTATTTTGAATACATATGCTTAAGTCACTTCCTGAGAGATTGTGATTTAGGAGGTCCAAGGACCATACTTACAAAACAGTGCTAAAGAATTTTAGGTAGGCAGAGGATTTTATTCATATGCCTTGTACAAATCAGTATTATTTTTGGATTGAAAAACAGCTAATCAAAAAAAATAAACATTTAAATAAAATATTATCAAGAAAGCTCTTTGTTTAGGACTCTCTACATATGGGAAATACTTTTGGGGCAATTTTTAGTATCACCAACTTAATGAACTAAAAATAATATCAGATAATTGTTTATATTGTTAATGACAGTGAATAAATAGCTAGTCTAAGGTTTACTAGTGTTCTGCATTATGAAAGGAACAGAAAATTCATACCTTTATGGTCCAGTAGCTACTGTAAGTGAAGTCTCATTTTGATTGTTCTTTAAGTACTTTCCTTATCATTGCTAATGGTGATTACAAAGCCACTGTATTCTTGTAAGTTTGCTCAAGCAACCTGGAAGCTGAGGCTACTTCAGTGATCACTTACTAATTATAAGAGGAAACTGGTTGTGAAGAGATATCCTGCAAATTCAGAATTAGCATGGCATATGCTACTTCCACAGAGTAAGAGGAAACCTAAAAGAGGAAACCTGAAACGTAGAAGACACCGATAGGGGAAAGCAAAAATAAAGCATAAAAAATAAGAAACTCTGTCTGGATGATATGTATACAACTTTGCCAAATGATGACTCAAAAATCTTCAATATAAGCCAGATAACGCATCTATATGTATGAATAGGTAAACATATAAGCATATGGATTTATAAAAATGAACAATCAACAAGTTTAAAGTGGTTGATAGTTCATGGATATGAGATGACTTGCATGGAAGTAGGAAGATGAATACCTTGTGTCAAAAAAGTGCTGATTTTCAAGAGACATAATTTCAGACAAAGTATGTTTACTAAATTGTTTTGGCTTGGCTGATGGTAACCCATCACTTGTGCTGAAACTCGGAGCCATAAAGGAAAATATATCAAATAGAAAAATGAAATATATTAAGGTTTTATTGCAAAATGCATGTGATGTTTAGGTTACATTGTCTTGCTTATGAAGACACAGCTAAGTAATAGTACATATGAAATGTAAACTTCATGGAGAGATGACAAATGGTTAACAGTTTTATTTAATATTTGTTATGTAAAACAAAAAATTCAGAAGTAGATTCATAGTAAAAACCAATGTGGTTTAATGATATAGGAATTGCTATTCCAGTAAAGTACAGAAAAAACCTCTCTCTTTATAATGCATAAAGGTTGATTTATTTAAATTGTGGTTTTGTTTACTAACATCAGTTGATGAAGTTCTATACTAAGAAAATGGAGTCATAAAAAGATCCAGGAATCTTCCCTTCATGTAGCGAGTAAAAACCTCATGCTCAAAATGAATATTGGTTGTCATAATGTGTTTAAAATACTCTAGCATAATCTTTAAAGAAAAATGATGGTCATCCTTTCATTATAGTGACAAGCCACTACTTTTTTATGTTTTGAATTCAGATTTATTTATTTTTTCCACTGCCTGATTGCAAAGCACATGTCACATAAAATATATGCTCAAGGGCCTTGGAAAACCAATGAAGTGAGTTATACATGGGCTGAACTTAATCAGTTTATTATTTCTTAAGCTTAGTAGTTATAAGTAAAAGTAAAATGCAATTCAATATTTAAAAATGCCACAGATTGCCCCCTGGAGTTTTCCATGCAGAGGAAGAAATAGAAAAATGAGAATTGCTAGAATTTAGAAATGACATGGAGTAGCTTTAAAAAATAAGATTCCAGCGTATATTCCATGTAGAAATGGGGAAATTTACATTTTTCTTGAAACAGTATACTGCCCAATATGATGCTTTTATTTACTCTAGCTTAGTAGTGCTAAAACTTTAGCCTCCATCAGAATTAGCTAGGTAGCTGGTTATACACAACTTGCTAGGCCTCAGCCCTGGAGTTTCTGACACAGAAGGTCTGGGGTGGAGTTCAGTAACTTGCTTTCTTAACAAGTTTCTAGGTGGTGGTGATGTTACTGGTCCAGCAACCACACTTTGAGAACGCTTTCCTAGTTTCTCGTATGCAAATTTGAAACAAAAAAATCAGCTTCAAAGGAATTCCTCAACTGTGTTTTAAATGCATTTATTATGGATGGTTACCTTTAGAAATTTCGCAGTGAAAAATCTTAAACCTTTACTAGGATTATTGAAAAGGGAACATTTGTTTCATTTTTTTCCTCTCTAGCAACTTAAGGGATCCATGCTTATGTCTGATGATCATTTCTGGACTTAGAAAGACAATACAATTCTGCTTGTGATCAGTAGACTTTCTGTATGATGAATGGGTGTTAGTTTGAAAATGTGCACCTTTTCTGTTGTATTGTCCCCCTTTCCCCACCAAAATCCTCAATGCTTTTTACCAGTCTATGCCGGAAGATTTCTTGTAATTGACAAGCTAAGAGAAATTGGACCGTGATTCAAACGAAGTTGACAAAACCAGAAAGCATTTGATTCCAAGCATCTAAATTTATCCAACGTTTTATTCTGGGGATTTGTGTATAATGGTTGTGATACTTCCTGACTCATCAGTCTTCTCAGCATTCTCATTTTCCTTACAACTAAATTGAAGGCTGGCCCCAGAGGAACTGGGGATCTGTCAAGTAGTGTGCATCTCCCTTCTCCTATAAAGGGAGATGACTGTATAGTCAACTGAGCTGAATTCTGCTTCAGTGGAGAAGAAACAAATAAGGGAGAAGCAGTTCTGCCCATTGGAGGACATACCATAAGACATTGCTGATGAAAGAGCTGGGGGGATGCCTTTCTTTTTCTCCTAGAAAGAACAGATCAGTTTTACTTTAATCACTTGTTTTACTGACTCATTTTGAAGATGTGTTGAATCATCTGATCATTACATTCACAATTATATTCTTAATGAACTATTTTTTCTCACTATAGTTACACTGAACTTCTCCCAAAAATTTCATTGCTGTCTCCAGCTGAATGGACCTACTTTATTTTATAAAAAATTGTCACAAAATGCTTCTGTTCTTTTCTAGGGCAATATGGTTAATTTCATTTGAAATATACTTGCTTTTCTTGTAAGAGTCACTGTCTATACATATAAATACATTTGCATAAAATACAACATTTAAAATAAAAGTATTGTTAAAAGTACTATATTGTTTAACTAAATTAATATTGTTTAAATAAAAAACCCTTTCCCAACCAGTTCAAGTTTTATATTTGTGTATTCTAGGATAGCTAGTATGGTAGTTAGAATAATGATTCCCTAAAGATGTTCATGTGTTTATAACTGGAGCTAAGTTACCTAGTATGGCAAAAAAAAAAAAAAAAAAAAAAATACTGCAGATGTGATTGTTATGGGATGGGAGTTGATCCTGGATTATCTGGGTGGGCCTGATGCAATCACAATGGTTCTTATAGCTCAGAAAAGGAACTCTAAGTAGAGCTTTGCTAATCAACATTATTACCGCATGCATGCTGAGTTTGTATAGGCTCTGCTGTGACTTTTGAGTTTTTTGTACAACCCCAAAACATAAATGACATTCTCTTATTGGCTTTGAGTATTGAGTCCTCATAAGACTGCATGAAAGGACAATGATGTTCCTACCTCACTGCTGACTAGAACAGTGGTTCTCAAATTTTAGTTTGCACTGAAATTACCTGCAGGACATGCTAAAAGACAAAAGTATCTGATTCAGAAAGTTGGATGGACAAAGAAATTTGCATTTCTAACAGTTTTCCTGATGTGGCTGCTGTTACTGATCTGGGGACTATAGTTTGTGAACCAGTGGATTGGGAAATCTACTTGTGAGCACTACTGGCTCAGAAGAAGTTTTCATAATTTTTGAAGGAAATGAAAAAAAAATCTACTTTAGGCTTATTGATAAAATTAACAACAAATCTCTCTCTCTCTCTCTTTCAAGATTTCACTAATCCTTGTATTTCAGGCCCTTTGCTGATCATCTCATTCAATAAGCCATGTCACAGTGGATATTATCACATATAAAGATGGTTGTCAGTGCAATGAGAACTATTGTCAAAGAAATTGAGGAACAATTTTTTATATAAAACAATGTTCTATATAAAATAATGTTTTATATAAAGCACCTCTGAAAACCTGCAGATATATCTAATATTTACTATTAAATATTTTTAATCATTTTTTCATCCTTTGAGATGAGAAAGATTCAAGTACTTCTCTATGTTCAAGAAGAAACTCAATTATTATTATTATCATTATTATTATTATTTGAAATGGAGTCTCACTCTTGTGGCCCAGGCTGAAGTGCAATGGCATGGTCTGGGCTCACTGCAACCTTCACCTCCTGGGTTCAGGTGATTCTCCTGCCTCAGGCTCCCAAGTACTTGGGATTATAGGTACCCACCACCACACCTGGCTAATTTTTGTATTTTTAGTAGAGACGAGGTTTCACCATGTTGGCCAGGCTGGTCTCGAACTCCTGACCTCAGATGATTCACCTGCCTCAGCCTCCCAAAGTGCTGGGATTACAGGTGTGATCTACCACATCTGGCCAGAAACTCAGTTATTTTTGCTTTTTGAAAAAACAGTGGAACCTCCATTAGGCTATTCCCTTAATTCCAAATCTTGTGCTCTATCAATTGATCCCCATGACCTGATCCAAACATTTTTCCTTTTTCGTGCTTTCTATATTGCTAAGAATGTAAACATTACAGTGACGTTTTAGATTCCTGTATCTTTATCTGTGTGTACATGTATGTGCAACACATGCTCAAGTATGTCTGTGTATATATCAAATTGTTTCTGTGCAACAAAAAAATGGGGGGGATGGGAATTGAACTGATTCTTGGAAAATGCATCCATGCGTTTGTGTTTCCTTTTTTTGATAAATATAATTACTTTAAAATAAAACCTTCTATATTGTCTTTCCATTGTGTGAACTATTTAAAATTCCCAAAGATAGAGTTTAAGGAACATGTGATCTGACTGAGTTGCTAACATGTGACCTGGAGGAGTTTAACTGGCCTCTTTTAGTCTCAATTTTCTCATCTATAATGAAAACAATAATAGTGTCATCCTAGATTTCTGGTGAAGATTATATAATACTTGGAAGGTTTTTACCACACCATGTGTTTATTAATAATTACTCATTACTATTCTTGGCTATTTAATACTATATTCTCACTAGTCGTATTTGTAAAATAGTACTGTTATATCTCCATGGAGCTCTGACTAAATCTTATGACCCATATTGATTCAGCATCTAAACCTACAATTTTATATGCTAATAGTCTAGGTATTATTATTACTGTTTAAAATAGGTGATGTTAAACATCTGACCTCTTCCTTGTACTTTGAATACCTTGATCATTTCAGCTAAAGTTCACTAATGGGACAAACTTTAGAAAGAATTAGGTAGAAGAATTTATTAACTCATTCAATCAAGGAACAATTCTGGAATTCCTACTATGTACCACGTACTCTTTTTTAAGGATACAGCAGTGAACCAAACATACAAAAAATTATACCCCTGTGGTATTTATATTCTAGTGTAATGATTGCTCTCAAAATTGCATAAAATAAAGGATGGCAATTATATAACTGCTAATTTAACTTTATCCACATTTCAAATTTTCAAGAAATGCTTCTTTTTAAATTATCATAATATAAAGCAGATGCAACTGAAGACAATTTACATTCATTTTTACAATTCGTCTAGACTCATAAGCACTAATAAATAATCTCTAAGTCTTTCAAATACTATGATTTGTAGTAAGTATATATTTGGTCTTTTTCTCCATTTCTTGGCAAACAACCCATAAAGCCCGTGGAATCTCCAAAGTAATGTCTTTGTGTGTAATAATGAGATCACTGATGTCTCTGGCCTCCTAGATAGCTTTAAGATGGAGGCTGGTTGCCAGGGGAACCAACCATGTTATTAGAGAGTTGGAGCTTTTAGTCTTGCCCCCTGCCCCCATCCCTTCCCTGACCTCTGAGAGTTGGAACTTTTAGCCTTGCTGCCCCCCCACCTGCCCTTCCCTGACCTCTGGTAGAGGAGAAGAGCTGAAGGTTGACTTGATCATTGATGACCAGTGAGTTAATTGTGCCTATGTAGTGAAGCCTTCATAAAAACCCACAATTCTTACAACGACAGAGAAACTGAGTCTGGCGCTCTGTTTTACTAGACTAACTCCTGAACTTTTCCATTCTATAGCATCCAAAGGAAAAATTAAGTTTTGTGTTGGTTGAATTGCAGACAGGTGTGTAGCACTAATGACTCCATTCTAGAAGTTGCAGAGGTAAGGTGATATGATTTTCTAAAATGGTGACAAAACCTTTGTACAATTGTAAAGAAAAGAAACTGAAATCTTCCCTTGGATTGCACATAGTTGAATTGCTAGATAAATCAATTACATTAAACTTTGAAAAAAGATTTTACATGTTTATATTACATGGAGTTAAATTGTAGGCTTATGCAATTAGTTTTTTTTTAACCTATGTCAGTGTCTAAAGAGGCATCCCAAAGTCACAAAAATTGTGAAACAATGTCTTGTTATTTGGTAGCAGCCTGCGTATTACAACACTTGTAACATATGTGCCCTGTGATAGGCACAATTATGCCCCCCCACAAAGACATTCATATCCTGATTTTCGGAACCTGTGAATATGTTACCGTACATGGCAAAAGGAACTTTGAAGATATGATTAAGATAAAGATCTTGAAATGGGGAGATTGCCCTAGATTATCCAGGTGGGATTCGTATATTTGCAGGGTCTTTATAAGAGGAAGGCAGGAGAGTAAGAGTCAGGATGAGATGGAAGCAGAATTTGGAGTGATGTGGGGCCATGAGGCAAGGAATATAGGCAGCCTTTAGAAGCTGAAAAATGTGAACAAAATGGATTCTTCCTTAGAGCCTTCAGAAGGAAAGTATCCCTGATTACCCATTTTAGACTTCTCACTTCCAGAAATAGAATAAATTTGTGTAATTTTAACCCACTAAGTTTTGGTTACTTGTTTACAGCAGCAATAGGAGCAAATTCATGTCCCAGCCACTTAAGGCCAGTGGTGTCTTCCAATGAATGTGACGATGAAAAAGAAAACACATATTTCTTTTTTTTTAAATTTATTTATTTAACTTTTTAGGTGCATACTATATCTGGCATTTCTCCCCATGTTATCCCTACCCACCCCCCGCTGTCTCTCCCCTACCCCCTGCAACTGCCCCCAGTGTGTGATGCTCCTCTCCCTGAGTCCACGTGTTCTCATTGTTCAACACCCACCTATGAGTGAGAACATGCAGTGTTTGGCTTTGTGTTCTTGTGTCAGTTTGCTGAGAATGATAGTTTCCAGATTCATCCAAGTCCCTACAAAGGACACGAACTCATCGTTTTTTACGGCTGCATAGTATTCCATGGTGTATATGTACCACATTTTCTTCGTCCAGTCTATCATTGATGGGCATTTGGGTTGGTTCCAGGTCTTTGCTATTGTACACAGGGCTACAATGAACATACGTGTTCATGTGTCTCTATAGTAGAATGCTTTATAATCCTTTGGGTATATACCCAGTAATGGGATTTCTGGGTCAAATGGAATTTCTATTTCTAGGTCCTTGAGAAATCACCACAATGTATTCCACAATGGTTGAACTAATTTGCACTCCCACCAACAGTGTAAAAGTGTTCCTATTTCTCCGCATCCTCTCCAGTATCTGTTGTCTCCAGATTTTTTAATGATCGCCATTCTAACTGGCATGAGATGGTATCTCAATGTAGGTTGATTTGCATTTCTCTAATGATCAGTGATGATGAGCATTTTTTTCATATGTTTGTTGGCCTCATATATGTCTTCTTTTGAAAAGTGTCTGTTTATATCCTTCACCTACTTTTGAATGGGGTTGTTATTTTCTTGTATATCTAGAAACCACATATTTCTATATTGTTTCCTGTGGACATGTACTGCTGTGGTTTTTTCCCTCTTCTCCATTCCTGCAGATGCTGACTCAGTTCACCCTGATCATCTCCGATCTGAATCAATATAGCTTTCTAGAATTTTCCTATTCTTCAAACTTGCATACCTCCGATCCAGCCTCCCCATTTGATTGCCCAAACATTTTTTTGTCAAATCTAAATCCTGTTATTTCTTTGCCTAAGCATCCTTATGGTCTCCTGTGTTTCTATGGATTAAAGTGCAAGCAGGTTACTTTGGCTGACAAAGCCCTCCATGATCTACTTCTTGACTGTCTTTTCACTCATCTCCCTTGTCACATATTTATCTCTATACCCTGTGTTTCAAGCTGTCATCCTCAATACAGATCAGATTATTTTCTTGCCTTTGGCTCTTTGTTCAAGCTTTTCCTACTGAATTCAGCTTTCCTCTCTCCTTTTCACCCCCAATCGCTATCTACTCTCTCTCTCTCTCTCTCTCTCTCTCTCTCTCTCTCTCTCTATATATATATATATATATATATACACACACACACACATATACATATATATATACATATATACACGTATATATATATATATATATATATATATATATATATATATATCTATGAGACAAAGTTTCTCCCTTGTTGCTCAGGCTGGAGTGCAATGGCACAATCTCAGCTCACTGCAACCTCTGCTTCCCAGGTTCGAGCAATTCTCTTGCTTCAGCCTCCCAAGCAGCTGGGATTACAGGCATGTGCCACCACGCCTGGCTAATTTTTGTATTTTTAGTAGAGACAGGGTTTTACCATGTTGGTCAGGGTGATCTCAAATACCTGACCTCAGGTGATCCGCTGTCCTTGACCTCCCAAAGTGCTGGGATTGTAGGATTGGGCCACTTTGCCTGGCCCCCTTTTTTTTAAAAAAAAAATGTTTTTTTCTTGTTTTTAGGACGTTTACTCAATGAAGCTTTGTGTTATTCCTCTAGTTAGAACTGACCATTTTCCTTTAGGAATCCATTTCAACGTGTATATACTGTTATAAAATATACACGTACTTCTATTATAAAATATATACCATCATCCTGACTTGTTTCCATTTCTCATTTCTAGACCATGAGTGCCTAGGTGGCAGGAATGATGTTTTATTAGTTTCTGTGTTCCCAGCAACTAATATAGTATTTCAGAGAGTAGTAGGGTACCTAATAGAGGCTTGATGAGTGAATTAAATTAACCAACACTCACCTGAGGACAAATGATATTTGATGAAAAATTATACATTTATTTCAGCTGTAAGAAATAATATTTAAATTATTATCTGGCCAAGGATTGTTTTCTTCAAGGCATCACTTAACATGTCTTTGTAGAATGCCATAGAGCCACTTAAATTATGTATTTTTGTTTGTTTTGTTTTTTGAGACAGATATTCTGTCGCCCAAGCTGGAGCACAGAGGCTTGATCTGGGCTCACTGCAACCTCTGCTTCCCAGGTTCAAGCAATTCTCCTGCCTCAGCCTCCTGAGTAGCTGGGACCACAGGCGCATGCCACCACACCTGGCTAATTTTTGTATTTTTAATAGAGATGGGATTTCACCATGTTGGCCGGGATGGTCTTGAGCTCCTGACCTCAAGTGATCCACCTGCCTTGGCTTCCCAAAGTGCTGGGATTACAGGCTTGGGCCACCGCACCCACCCACATTATATATTCTTCACTGAGACTGTGATTCTTTTCTTTTTTCCCCAGATTTCTTGATGAGCACTTTGTGAAAGCATAAGTAAAATAATGTTCTTAAGTCAAAATGAATTACATAGATCAATTCCTATTAGTACACCAGACTTGTCATAGAAGACAATTTTGTGAGTCTATATGAGATGTATTATGTTGTTCCTAAAGCCATGATGATTTTTATTATTCCATAAAAGTATAATAAAGCATTCACAGAGTAAATTGTACCATGTTAAAAACCTGCCATCTTTATCACTTTCAGTAACACTTTTTAAATGATCATGAGTAATTTGTGATTTTAAAAATTATGCTTTTAGGTATCAAAGCAATAAGAAAAGCCTTTTGTCAAGTGAATCACTAAGTAAAAGTTTCCATTTATCATTCATATAATTACAGAATATTTAAGTGACTGGAAACATTTCTTAACACTTTCTTCTTAAATAAGCATGGTGGTAAATTTCTAATGATGTCTTTATTCTTATGATTTGGCTTTTCACAGAGTAACTTAATGGCATGGGTTCCTAACCTGACTTTACATCGCTATATGACTTTGGGGGAATTACTTACCCATGCTAGGCCTCTGTTTCTCTGACTCTAAAATGTGGATGATAATGTTAATAATTTTGGGGGGTTGTTGTGAATATCAAATGAAAATGCCAGTAAAGCACTTACAGCAATGCCTGGCTCAAAGTAAATGCTTGATGAAGACTAGCTGTAAACATTATTACTAGTTCTGGATCGCTGTGCTTTATTTGTTTATAACATAATGCTCTTCACTTAGGAGGCACTCTGTGAGTGCTGTTGAATACCTGATACAGCAAGTCATAAAACATAATTAAGCTATAATCCTGGATGTCAAGGTGATTTAGAATGTAACAGAGATATGACAAATCTACAGCTAATGATAAGGAAGTATATGATTGATTGCTTAAGAAGGTCACATGTATAATAGGTTTATAAAGAAAGCAGAAATGACATTTTTAGCTGGGCTCAGGTATCATGGTGATGATGGCAAAAAAAAAAAAAAAAGGCTCCATTTAAGCATTTAAGAATGGGTCTCATTCTGACAAAGGAGATAAAGAGGCATCCCAGGCAAGCAAATAGTTTTAGTTTTAATTTTAGTTCGGTCACCCCACTATTAGTTTGAGATTTTTTATTACCTTTATCTCTAAATAAAACTCACTGTTGCCGGGCGTGGTGGCTCACGCCTGTAATCCTAGCACTTTGGGAGGTCGAGGTGGGTGGATCACCTGAGGTCAGGAGTTCAAGACCAGCCTGGCCATCATGGTGAAACCCCATCTTAAAAAAAAAAAAATAAAAATAATAAAACTCACTGTTAATAGATTTTTCCTAACAGCCTATAATAAGCTTTTAATATTTATGTTCATGTTGATGTGTGAAATGTTTTGATTCACAAAAAATTATGGCACGTACAAAATATAATGTTGCTATAAAAATGAGTGATTATCATACCAGTTTTTTAAACAGCTAGATACATGCAGCAGAGTTGAAAGCAAATAACAAAAATTCTGGTATGAAAAACGATGTAATTAGCCTCATAAGTCTTCTTCGTGACCAACTTGGACAGTTGGTCTGGCTAATACAATTGATTTTGCTGTAATCAAGTATCAAGATGCCAGAAAAGAGTTTGACACCTTGAGTACGGTCCTTTAGTCCAATTTTGAAAAAGGCTAGACACTCTACAATAGTAAAAATATTAAATCAGTTTAGGTTGAGAAACCCTTGATTTAAAAGATTTTATTTGCCATGATGGCCTAGTAGAAAGGAAAGAAAGAATATAAGAAAAAGGGAGGAAAAACAAGTATATTTGTAATTTTGTTCTCGTAGTTGTGGCACTAAGTTTCCATGGTTACAGGGAAAAGAAAATTCATTTCCAAACTGGCCTAAAGTAGAATTGGCTTGTCATAGCTTTAATATATATTTGTTATTACTAATAATTGTAATGATAATAATAGTTATTTACTGATTGTTATATGACAGATATTATATGTGGTGTTTGTGTACATAATTTACAATGCAAGAGAAATTTTTAAAAAGATGTGTACATTTCATAGGTAAGGAAGTCAAGATTGAATAAGTGACAAAATCAGCATTTGAAACTTGCTCTGCAGAAATCTAAATGCCACATGTTTTCACTTATAAGTGGGAGCTGAATTATGAGAACACATGAACACATGGAGGGGAAAACCTCACACTGAGGCCTGTTGGAGTTGAGGGAGGAGGGAGAGCATCAGGAAGAATAGCTAATGGATGTTGGGCTTAATACCTGGGTGATGGGATGATCTGTGCAGCAAACCACCATGGCACATGTTTACCTATGTAACAAACCTGCACATTCTGCACATGTACCCCTGAACTTAGAAATCCAAAAATAAAAATAAAGAAATTTGTTCTGTATAACAACAAAGTATTAGCCATTCCCCTGTTCTAGACTTGGTCTAGAAGGGTCTTATATGATGTTTGGTTTACAAATTGAGGAGCAAATGAATATTTTATGAAAACATTTACTAATCCTCAAAATCTTCTTCCAAGATTTATGACATATATGACTTGACCCTATTTGAAAGCTAATGAGATAGCTTACCACAGGTTCATGAATACAGGCACAAAAGACAGAGTTTTGGGTCCGCTACAAACGGTCTTATTAGTAGTGGCAATAAAAATGCCCCAAACCACAATTCTCAGGGTGTGGCAAGAAAAGGGTCAGATGACACCTGTTTGTATAGTGAGTTGCATTATAGGATAGGAACCCTGAGTATACGGAAGGTAAATCTTTGTACTGGACAGTAAGCATGCATGCCCATTGCTCTCAAGGAAGACGCTGTCTTCATCTTCCAAGACTGTTCACTATGCAAACATTTTTAAAAACATAATCTGCAACAAAGTACCTCTACTTGCAAGACTTAAAAAAAAAAATGTGAGCAATACATGACGAATTTTTTCCCAACACCTTTCATTTATACAAATGCATTCTTAGGCACATGGACCCAACCTATCCCATTTTCACCCCTCCCCTATCTTCATACTCTTCTGCTTTAACTGTTATTGAGATTCCACCATGCTGCCATAGGAGAGACGCTAGCTGTAATACATTCAAACTGACATTGACCAGCCTGAAACTGGAAGGAAACCATATATTTATTTGGCACCAGGGAACTTGGCTATCTCTGAAAAGCTGGTCTAAACTGCCCTCTAGAGCTCTACTCTACCAAGTACTGCCAAATCTAACAATTACATGCAGTTCCCATGCATATTCTTCTCTTTGTAAATGAAAAGTAAGAGCTAAGTAAGCGGTGGGTCACCCAGCTTCTGCCCAAACTAGAATAGCTTGCTTCCCAGGAGCCTGTAATACTTACAGCCTCAACCATGTGGTTAAAATCATTCTTCCACAGACTACTCCTCTGTGTCTTTACAATAAACTTTCATCCCTTTAAGCAATCTCTGCGTGTCTCTTTCTTTGCAACTCTGAGGAATTTGACTGGCAGGATAGGACTATATTTATCTTCCTAATTTTAAAAGCATTTAATTACCAATAATTACCACCAATGTGATTTTTTTCCCCTAGTGCACATTAAAAATTTTGAATCCCATTTTCTGTAATAATTTAAGTTGATCTAGAGGGACAGAGAGTAATTAATTATCTATAATTTCTCAAACTGGAAATGCTGAATTTATTGAAGTGAAACAGAAATCCAGTGTAGAATAAGGCTGAAATAAATAGAATTACATGACAAAGAAGGATGCAGCAAGATGCAGCAAAAATAATTTTTTTATGAAAGTGAAATAACTATTTAGTACTATAGTTGGGTTAAAATATATACTATTTTAATCAGTATGTCAAGTCATGTCTCCTAAAGCCCTTTTTAAACAAAAATTGAGTGTTTATTGCTTGCAAAATGTTATTACTGTAATGAGTTTAATATACAACTGTGAGCCATAAAAAGGGAACAATTGAGAATTGTGTTGTTTTTGTTTTTGTTTTCCAACTTTGGTTCCTTAATAATTGATTTAGTTTAGATAGTATGTGTTTTTTATTTGCCAAGTAAGTAAACATTCTTATGAGCTTCTTTACAAAATGTCTTTAGTGCAAATAAGAATAAAGCAGAGTATAAGATGTATCTATGCATTTTGCAATGTGCTGCCATTTAAAGGGCATGAATTTTGGACTCAATCACACTTAAGTGTCATAAGCTCTGAATGTATTAACTATATGATTTTGGACAAGATATTTAACCTCTCTGATACTATTTTCACTATCTCTAAGCAGGTGATAATATTTACTTTGTAAATCTCTTGTGAGGGCATTATGAAATAAATTATAAAGACATCTAAATCAGTGTCCAGAACTCTTTAAATGTTACCTTCATTACCCCCTAATTTTCCTACAGTTTCTTGTTCCTTTGTGTTCCTTATCTTAATATCTAATTCTTCCTGTGATATAAGTTCTCAGAAGGATTATATATCCATTTAAAGTAACTGTTCACCTGTTTTCAATAATTTCACCATCTCCCATTTGAAAAATTAGAATTATTTCATTACTGCTGGTAAATGTGGAAAGAACAAGAAGAAGAGGGAAAACATTGTATATTTTTCTACCAACTTTTCCCTAAAGCTTAGCACTAAAAGCTCAATCTTTATATATAAGTTTATAAATTACTTGAATCATTCAAAAGTTGTCTGGGATAATGTGTGATTCATATTTTGTATCTCTACTCTGGCACTATCCATCAGATCTGTATATCAGGAAATATACTTTCAAAACCCTAGATCCTTATACCACGAATACAGGGCATTACTATTGATAATAATATAATCCAGTCATGGGGCACACATTGTATAAGTCAATAGAAGAAGTATGAGGTCAATGGCATGCTGGGCCATAGTTTAAGAGATGAGTGGGCTGGGCACGGTGGCTCAGGCCTGTAATCCCAGCACTTTGGGAGGCTGAGGTGGGTGGATCACTTGAGGTCGGGAATTTGATACCAGCTTGACCAACGTGGAGAAACCCCATCTCTACTGAAAATACAAAATTAGCTGAATTAGCTGGATACGGTGGCACATGCCTGTAATCTCAGCTACTTGGGAGGCTGATGCAGGAGAATTGCTTGAACCCAAGAGGCAGAGGTTGAGGTGAGCGGAGATCGCGCCGTTGCACTCCAGCCCTGGGCAACAAGAGAGAAACTCCGTCTCAAAAAAAAAACAAAACAAAAATACAGTAAAGGAAATAGCTTTAGACAGAAAAGATGCTTTGAAGATAAGC
>CAUYLG010067800.1:0-25196 GCA_963573385.1 Cacajao melanocephalus
CCCCAAATAGGAGCACTTGAGTTCAGTGAATAATGACAGTGACTCCCCACCGTGACGGTTTTTCCACCGGGACACACAGATGGAGACAGGCCCTTCCCCAAGATGCTCCCGGGCTGGGAGGCGGAGTCAGGCCCCAGAGGCCGGATCTCCTGGGGATCAAGGTTCTCAGCCCGTTCACGCCATTTTCTTCTTTCTTTAAAAGACAGGGTCTCCCTCTGTTGGCCAGGCTGGAGCGCACTGGCGCGATCAGAGCTCACTGCAGCCTCCAACCCCTGGGCTCAATTGAGCCTCTCGCCCCAGCCTCCCGAGTAGCTGGGGCCACAGGTGCGCACCACCACACTCAGCTGATTTTTAACAAATTTGGCCGGGAGCTGCCTCATGCCTGTAATCCCAGCACTTTGGGAGGCGAGGCAGGTGGACCATCTGAGGTCAGAAGTTCGAGACCGGCTTGACCAACATGGTGAAACCTTGTCTCTACTAAAAATACAAAATTAGCCAGGCGTGGTGGCATATGCACCTGTAATCCCAGCTACTCAGGATGCTGAGGCAGGAGAATCGCTTGAACCTGGGAGGCAGAGGCTGCAGTGAGCTGAGATTGCGCCATTGCACTCCAGCCTAGAGAAGAGCGAACCTCCGTCTCAAAAAATAATAAATACATTTTTTTTTGCATAAATGGTGTCTTGCCATGTTGCCCAGGCTGGTGTCTTACTCCTCACCTCAAGTGATCCTCCCTCATCAGCCTCCCAAAGTGCTGGGATCACAGCCATGAGCAAGCATGCTGCTTGTTTTCAAACCATTTTTACATTGGTTCTTCATCTGATTCTCACAGTGTAGTGACAGAAGAGAAAACGGAGTCAAAGAAAACTAGACAGCTCCAGGAGGGCAAAGATGAGCTGGTGGCACAGAACTTCCTCTGTTAGACAATCACACTCACAGCTGTAGGAGTCCCCTCCCTTTTCTCCAACTGCAGTTGCATCACAATCCCTGGAGGGGGACCTTGTTTAAATACAGATAAAAAATAATGAAATCACGTCATTTGTAGAAATGTGGATGGACGTCCTTATGTTAAGCGAAATAAGTGCAGCACAGAAAGATATATGTCGCATGTTCTCACTCATATGTGGCAGCTAAGAAAAGGGGATCTCATAAATTTAGAAAGTAGAAACGTAGACACCTGAGGCTGGGAATGGTTGGGTGAGAAGTGAAGAGATTTAGGTTAATGAAGGATTTACAGTTAAAGGTTTATGTTCTATTGTTTAAAGCAGACTAGAGTGACTATAATTAGCAACAATGTCTATTTCAAAATAGCTGTAAGACACTTTGGGGAGCCAAGGTGGGAGGATACCTTGAGTCCAGGAGTTTGAGACCAGCCTGAACAACGTAGTAGACATTGCCTTTACAAAAAAAAATCTATATAGCCAAGTGTGGTGGCACACATCTGTAGTCCCAGCTAATTGGAGGCTAAAGCAAAGAGGATCTCTGGAGCTGCAGTGACCCGTGATTGCATTCCAGAGCCTAGGTGACAGAGCGAGACCCTGTTCCAACAACAACAATAACAAAAAGCTAGAAGGGAGGGCTTGAATTGTTTTTTAACACATAGGTAAATTCCCAAAGTGATGGATACATCAAATGCTCTGACTTGATTATTACACATCCTATGCGTGTAACAAAATATCACAGACACCCCACAAATATGTAAAATATGTGTATCCATAAAAAGTAAAAATAAAAAATAAACACAGACTCCCAGTCCCACCCCCAGAGAATCTGAGTTGATCAGTCTAGGGTGAAGTCCTTGGTAATTTGCATTCCTAACAAATTCCAGGATAATTATGATGCTGCAGGTCTATGAACCACACTTTGAGTAATACTGCCCTAAAGGAGGCCCCTTGCGGCCTTGTCTTCCATTGCATACTCTAGTCTTTGTCAAAAATACCTGTAACAAAATTTCCTCTTTCTTTTCTTTTTTCTTTTTTTGAGATGGAGTCTCGCTCTGTCACCAGGCTGGAGTGGAGAGGCACGATCTCAGCTCACTGCAACCTCTGCTTCCCGGGTTCAAGCAATTCTCCTGCCTCAGCCTCCTGAGTAGCTGGGATTACAGGCGCCCACCACCACACCCAGGTAATTTTTGTATTTTTAGTAGAGATGAGGTTTCACCTTGTTGGCCAGGATGGTCTCAATCTCTTGACCTTGTGATCTGCCCGCCTCGGCCTCCCAAAGTGCTGGGATTACAGCTGTGCACCACCGCGCCTGGCCCAAAATTTCCTCTTTCAATCCTTATGACAGTTGGGATGTTTCAGCTGTACCAAGAAACTGCAACCAAAAGTGGTTTAAACAGACAGGGAATTTTATTATTGTACGTAGCAGGAAGTCTGAGCAGACCTGCAGTTGGTTCGTTAAGTAACTCAACAAGGGGCCAGATGAGGTGGCTCCTGCCTGTAATCCCAGCACTTTAGGAGGCCAAGGCGGGCAGATCCCTTGAGGCCAGGAGTTTGAGACCAGCTTGGGCAACATGGTGAAACCCCATCTCTACTAAAAATACAAAAATTAGCTGGATGTGGTGGTGGGTGTCTGTAATCCCGGCTACTAGGGAGGCTGAGGCATGAGAATCACTTGAACCTGGGAGGTGGTGGTTACAGTGAGCCAAGATCACCCCACTACACTCCAGCTTGTGTAACAGGAGCGAAACACTGTTAAAAAAAATCAGTTACCAGGACTCACATTTCTGATTTATTACTGCAGTCTGAGCAACATAGAACACATCTCTACAGAAAAAACAAAAACCAAAAGATAAATTAGCCAGGTGTGGCGGGGAGTGACTGTACTCTTAGCCATTCAGGAGGCTGAAGCAGTAGGAACTGAGCCTGGGAGTTCAAGACTGCAGTGAACTATGATCGATTGCGCCACTGCATTTCAGCCTGGGTTACCGAGCAAGGCCCTGTCTTTAAAAAGATAAAAACAAAAAACAATAAAAAGGAGGGCTGGGCATAGTGGCAATGGCCCACACCTGTAGTCCCAACTACACAGGAGGCTGGGGTGAGGGGATTGCTTGAGCCCAGCCTGGGCAACATAGCAAGACCCTCTCTTAATTTTTTTTTTTTTTGGTGACAGAGTCTCACTTACTCTGTTGCCCAGGCTGGAGAGCAATGGTGCAATCTCAGCTCACTAAAATCTCTGCCTCCTGGGTTGAAGTGATTCTTCTGCCTCAGCCTCATGAGTAGCTGGGATTGCAAGTGCCCACCATAATAATGGCTAATTTTTATATTTTTAGTAGAGATGGGGTTTCACCATATTTCCCAGGCTGGTCTTGAACTCCTGACCTCAGGTGATCCATCCACCTCGGCTTCCCAAAATGCTGGGATGACAGGTGTAAGCCACTGTGCCTGGCCTACACAGCAACTTTTATTGAAGCAGCAGTGTACAGCAGCAGCAGAGAGACTGCTCCTTGCAGAGCAGGCTACCCCATTGGCAGTGTGCCCAGAGTAGCAGCTCAGAGGCAGTTCTGTACTCATATTTATGCCAACTTTTAATTATATGAACATTGAGGGGCAGTTTATATAGAAATTTCTAGAAGAGGGTGGTAACTTGCAGGTAGCTGGGTTGCTGCCATGGAAAGGGGCAGTGTTGCCATGGCAGTGGTAAGCTGACAATGCACACCTGCGGATGTGTCTTATGGAAAGCTACTTCCACCTCAGACCTGTTTTAGCTAGTCTTCAATTTGATCTGGTGTCTGAGCTCCACCTCCAGAGTCCAGTCCTGGCTCCTACCTCACTTCTTGTTTTCGTTGTTGTTGTTGTTTTTATTTTTTGAGATAGAGTCTCCCTCTGTTGCCCAGGCTGGAGTACAGTGGCGTGATCTTGGCTCACTGCAACTCCACACCCTGAGCTCAAGCAGTCCTCCCTCCTCAGCCTCCCAAGTAGTGGGACCACTGATGTGTGTCACTATGCCTGGCTAAGTTTTTGAATTTTTGGTAGAGGTGGGGTTTCACCATGTTGTCCAGGCTGATCTCAAACTCCTGACCTCTGGTGATCTGCCTGCCTTGGCCTCCCAAAGTGCTGGAATTATGAGCGTGAGCCACTATGCCCAGCCCTACTTCACTCCGTTGAATTTCACAATCCTCTTCTGGCTCTCCTCTGATCCTCATCTTTTTTCCATCTTTTTTGCAGGTCCCATTCTCCCCTCTCATCAATTCTTTTTTTTTTGAGACAGAGTCTCACTCTGTTACTTAGGCCGGAGTGCAGTGGCACAATCTTGGCTCATTGCAACCTCTGCCTGCTGGGCTCAAGGAATCCTCCTACCTCAGCCCCCAGGTAGCTGGGAGTACAGGTCACCTGTATACAGGTAACCTCAGGTAATCCATCTGCCTCAGCCTCCCAAAGTGCTAGGATTACAGGCATGAGCCACCGTGCCTAAAAAACAAACAAACAAAACAACAACAACAACAAAAAACTTTTCAAGGATGTTTCAAGGGAAGGCCAACTTTCTGACTCCACCCTCTCAATTGATATTTCTCCCTTTGTTCCCGATGGATAAGGGACAAAGAATTGAGAGAATTGAGGGAAATAAAGGAAGATGAAAATATTTAGTGGGAGGATGATATTAGATTTGGACATGTTAAGTGTGAGGTGCCCCTGGAGACATCACTGGGAGCTGTCAGTTTTATGTAGGATAAGGATCTGAAGCTAGAGAAAACTCTGGGTTGGAAATTTAAATTTAGGAATCTTTACTATATACACGTGTAGTTGAAGCCATGCAAGCAGATGAAATCACTTTGAGAGAATATGCAGAATGGGAAAAGAAGCAAGCCAGTGACTAATTCTAGAGTTCAACACTACAGAGTCGATGAGAGAAGCCTGGGCATGGTGGCTCACGCCTGTAATCTCAGCACTTTGGGAGGCTAAGGTAGATGGATCACCTGAGGTCAGGAGTTCCAGACCAGCCTGCCCAACATGGTGAAACCCGGTTTCTAGTAAAAATACAAAAATTAGTGAGCGTAGTGGCTGGTGCCTGTAGTCCCAGCTAGTTGGGAGGCTGAGGCAGGAGAATCACTTGAACCAGGGAGGTTGCAGCTGCAGTGAGCTGAGATCATGCCATTGCACTCCAAACTGGGTGACAGGGTGAGACCCTGTCTCAAAGAAAAAAAAAAGTGTTTTTTGGTTTTTGGTTTTTTTTTTTTTTTTGCCAGAAGCCTTGCATAGCATAAAAGCTTGGCTAAGGACTCACTGCTCTCAAATGCCCCCAGTCACTGATACGCCCCCATTTATTAACCACAGCTATTCCGTAGCTTAGACTTCTCTTCCCATTGCCCACTTCATAAATGTGGCCAATAGTTCAGATTGGCTTTCTCATCTTTCTTTTTTTGAGATGGAGTGTCATTTTGTCACCATGCTGGAGTGCAGTGGCGCAATCTCGGCTCACTGCAACCTCTGCCTCCCTGGTTCAAGCAATTCTCCTGCCTCAGCCTCCCGAGTAGCTGAGATTACAGGTGCCCACCACTGTGCTCCACCAATTTTTTTTGTTTTTTTTGAGATGGAGTCTTGGTCTGTCACCCAGACTGGAGTGCAATGGTGCGATCTCAGCTCGCTGCAACCTTCGCCTCTCGGGTTCAAGCAATTCTCGTGTCTCAGTCTCCCGAGTAGCTGAGATTACAGGTGCCCACCACCACGCCTGGATTATTTTTGTATTTTTCATAGAGACAGGGTTTCACCATCTTGGCCAGGCTGGTCTTGAACTCCTGACCTCATGATCTACCCACCTCGGCCTCCCAAAGTGCTGGGATTATAGGCGTGACCCACTGTGCCTGACCTCATCTCTTTTCTGGCCTCGCTGAAGTGTGCCTCACTTGAATGCTGGAAGCTTGACATCTAAAAGTTACTTTTTCCCGGAGTACCTTGTATCCTGGGTTCTGCAGGTGACCTAGCCTTCACTAGGTGGATCAGCGCCCTGGAGATTTGGAGAGCAAACATGAATACCAAATTGAAGACCATATACTTCTTGCTCTTTCTGCAGGCAAGCTTGGATGCAGATGTGTTCATACTTTTTTTTTTTTTTTTGCTGTGGCTGTAGCAGAGATCCCAGCGTTGATCTCCAGCTTTCTGGGTGTCAAAAAACAGAGTGGATGGCTGGGCATGGTGGCTCATGCCTGTAACCCTAGCACTTTGAAAGGCCAAGGTGGGCAGATTACCTGAGGTCAGGAGTTCAAGACCAGCCTGGCCACATGGTGAAACCTCATCTCTACTAAAAATTCAAAAATTTGCTGGGCATGGTGGCAGGTGCCTGTAATCCCAACTACTTGGGAGGCTGAGACTGAAGAATTGCTTGAACCTGAGAGGCGGAGGTTGCAGTGAGCCAAGATCGCACCACTGCATTTCCCGGGTGACAAATAAAAACTCTAGCTAAAAAAAAAAAAGAAAAGTCAGGGTGGAAGCATCCATTTTGCTGTTCTAGTCATCTCTGTAATATCTCCAGAGTCTAGTACAATGCCTGGCACATAGTAGGAACTCAATAAATTGATATGTGAAAGAAGTTTGTGCTATGATCGAGCTCAAATAATTACCATTCACCATAAATTTTTTCTCATCTATTTTATTGGTCTTATTGGCATATGGACAAATGAATTCCTGTTATTAATATCATAGAGGTGGGGAATCCCAGGATACTATCATGCTGGGCTGGTGGGAAGGGGCTTCCCAAGTGCTGAGAGTCCCTGGGAGTATTAAGCAGAGCAAAGCATTCTGGGAGGGCTTTGGGGTGCACACTGGTCACCATAGATGTCTTTACTGTGCCAGATGACACAGGTCCTGAAGTGCTCTCATCTCAAGCTCTTTGCATGTAGGCGTTTTTTTTTTCCTTTCGTTCCTTCTTTCTTTTTTTTTGAAACAGTCTTGCTGTGTTGCTCAGGCTAAAGTGCAGTGGTGCGATCATAGTTCACGGCAGCATCAAACTCCTGGGCTCAAGCGATCCTCCCATTTTACCCTTCTGAGTAGCTAGGTCTACAGGCATGCACCACCATGCTCGGCCAATTTAAGTTTTAAATTTTTGTGTAGAGACAGGGTCGCAGTATGTTGCTCAGGCTGGTCTCGAACTTCTGGCCTTGAGTGATCCTTTCACCCTAGCCTTCCAAAGTGCTGGGATTACAGGCACAAGCCACTGTTACCAGCATACATGTAAGCTTTTGATGAATGCCGTTTTGTATTTTTATTTAT
The DNA here is from genome assembly GCA_963573385.1 of Cacajao melanocephalus. Classification (NCBI taxonomy): domain Eukaryota; kingdom Metazoa; phylum Chordata; class Mammalia; order Primates; family Pitheciidae; genus Cacajao; species Cacajao melanocephalus. The sequence goes on from CAUYLG010067800.1 coordinate 7,206, forward strand.
TTATTAATATATTAAATATTAGGTATATCACATATTTAATAATATAAATATATGAAATACTATAAATATATAAATATTATTAAATATATATTTATTATGTTAAATATATTTAATGTAAACCAAAAATAAACTGTAGATGAAAAAGTAACTCATATCCAGTATTCTATGAAAACAGTGTTTTTGAATTTAGTTTGAAAATACATAGTTGTCTTACCTAATATTACATGTTCCTTTATCATCGTTATGTTTCTTTGTTTCTTTCTTATTTCTTATTTATTTATTTATTTATTTTTGGAGACAGGATTTCGCTCTGTCACCCAGGCTGGAGTACAGTGGCGTCATCATAGCTCACTGCAGCCTCAAACTCTTAGGTTCAAGGGATCCTCCCACCTCAGCCTTCCAAATAGCTGGGACTACAAGCATGAGCCACTCTGCATGGGTAGTGTGAAAAACTTTTTGTAGAGATGAGGGGCTTGCCATATTGCCCAGGCTGGTCTTGAGCTGCTGACTTCAAGTGATCCTCCTGCCTCAGCGTCCCAAAGTGCTAAGATGACAGGTGTGAGCCGCCGTGCCCAGCCCAGTCCTTACATCTCTAAGTTAACTCTTGTTCCAGCCACCTCTGGAAGTGCCGTGGTCAAATCCCACAGGTGGGTGTAAGTATACTGGAGCCACTTCTTCAGTTCTCCTCCCACCCCGTGGCCAGTTTCTGTGTCATTTCCCCTGGTTCGTCGTTTCAGATTTAAGCACCACACAGCTTCAATATCTATTATCTCAGTATGATTCCTTCAAATGGAAAAACAATTTCGCTGGAAATATAATCCCCGGCACCCAGATAAAATGAACCCTGTCTCCTCATGTCCCATCTTTTAGGTCTTCTCCACTCTGAGGGCTTCCTTCTCCCAACCTTCCCCACCCTCTTACGAACGGCGTTGGATTTGAGGCTGGAATGCACCTGCTGCTCTCAGAGGCAGGAGTAGAGTACCACGGAAAGACAATTTGCCATTTGGTGACTTCCAGCTCTGGAGTTCTGACATTTGTTGGGAACTGCCAGCTGAGAGTTCTTTTGGTTGGCTAGAAACATTAAGGCATAGTGAAATATTAAAATATCTCAAGGCTTTGGGAGGCTTAGGTGGGCAGATCACGAGGTTAGGAGATGAAGACCATCCCAGCCAACATGATGAAACCCTGTCTCTACTAAAAATACAAAAATTAGCTGGTGTGGCAGCACACGCCTGTAGTCCCAGCTACTCAGGAGGCTGAGGCAGAATTGCTTGAACCTGGGAGGTGAAGGCTGCAGTGAGCCGAGATTGTGCCACTGCACTCCAGCCTGGGCGACAAGAGCAAGACTTCACCTCAATCAATCAATCAATCAAGCAAATTAAAATAAAATATCCAAGGCAGTATAGGATTTAAATAATCTGTAAGAGCAGTGGGAGCCGGGCATGGTGGCTCACGCCTATAATCCCAGCACTTTGGGAGACCAGGCAGGTGGATCACTTGAGGTCAGGAGTTTGCGACTAGCCTGGCCAACATGGTGAAACCTTGTCTCTACTAAAAAATACAAAAATTAGCCGGGCATGGTGGTAGGTGCCTGTAATCCCAGCTACTTGAGTGGCTGAGGCGGGAGAATCGCTTGAACCCTGGAAGCGGAGGTTGCAATGAGCTGAGATTGTACCACTGCACTCCAGCCTGGGTGACAGAGTGAGACTCTGTCTCTGAAAAAAAAGAACAGGGGTCTGCAAAACTTTTTTTTTTTTTAAGAGACAGGGGCTGGGTTTGGTGGCTCACACCTGTAATTCCAGCACTTTGGGAGGCCGAGGCAGGTGGATCACGAGGTCAGGAGATTGAGAACATGCTGGCCAATGTGGTGAAACCCCGTCTCTACTAAAAATACAAAAATTAGCTGGGTGTGGTGGCACATACCGGTAATCCCAGCTACTTGGGAGGCTGAGGCAGGAGATTCACTTGAACCTGGGAGGCGAAGGTTGCAGTGAGCTGAGATCGCACCACTACACTCCAGCCTCACGACAGAGCGAGACTCCATGTCAAAAAAAGAAAAAGACAGGGTCTTGGAATACTGTAGTGCAGCCATAGCTCACTGCAGCCCTGAGTTCTTAGGTTCAAGCTGTTCTCCCATCTTAGTCTCCCAAGTAGCTGGAACTACAGGCGTGCACCACCATGGTCAGCTGATTTTTAAATTTTCTATAGGGACAGGGTCTTGCTATGTTGCCCAGGCTAGTCTCCGACTGCTGGGCTCAAGCAATTCTCCCAGCTCGTCCTCCCAAAGCATTGGGATTATAGGCGTGAGTCACCCCATCCGGCAAACTTTTTCAGTCAAGAACCCCATGGTAAATATTTTCAGTTTACCAGGCCATATGGTTTCTGTCTCAACTATTCAACTCTGCCCTTGTTGCAGGAAAACAGCTAAGGACAGGCAAGACGACGATGAACAGGCATGGCGACACTTGGCTTACTCACTGTAGTTGCCAACCCCTGCACAAGAGAACGAAATAAATCCTAACCGCACTGTGATCCTTTCAAGTGTCCTCGGTCTAAGGTCCTAACAGGCGACACCCTGCTTCATTTCTGATTCAAGTTTCAGTTATTCAGACTGGATGTGGTGGCTCATGCCTGTAATCCCAGCTACTCAGGAGGCTGAGGCAGGAGAATTGCTTGAACCCGGGAGGCGGAGGTTGTGGTGAGCCGAGATCGAGCCATTGTACTCCAGCCTGGGCAAAAAGAGTGAAACAAAGAAACAAGATGAAAATGGTATGTTTTATGTTACGTCTATTTTACCACAGTAAAAAAGTACAAAGAAAAAAAGACAGCTGAATTCTCGTATCTGCTTCTACATTTAATCTCTTGAAATATGTTGTTTTGATTAATGTTTCTGAAGAAAATCTGGCTTCATACAAATATGTAGTTGGAAATAGGAATCAGTAATTTTCTGATATAATTGTGAATTTCATTCTTTGATACTCCACCAAAACTGGAAAAAAGTTAGTTGCAATGTGAAATCTGCAACTACACTGATACACTATTTTGTGACATTTAAATTAATATAACAAAGACAAGTCTGTACGCTCATGTGTACTGCAACACTAGTTATAAAAATGAAGTTACAGAATTAGCCTAAGTGTCCATTAATGTATAAATGGAGAGAATGTACATATACAGCATGGAATCCTATTAAGACTTTAAAAAGGAAGAGATTCTGTCATTTGCAACAACATGGATGGCACTGGAGAATGTTCTGCTAAGTGAAATAAGGCAAATTCCAAAAGACAGATACCACGTATTCTCACGTAAACATGAAGACTAAAACAATGGAACTCAGAAGCAGAGAGCATCCTGGTAGGAGTGGGGAAATGACAATTGAAGGTTACAGGGCCTCAGTTAAATAGGAGAAATATATTTGGATTTTTTTGAGATCTATTGCACAGGTTGATGAATATACTTAATAATTGTGCACTGTCAGCCGGGCATGGCGGCTCACGCCTGTATCCCAACACTTTGGGAGGCCAAGGTGGATGGATCACCTGAGGTCAGGAGTTCAAGACCAGCCTGACTAACATGGTGAAACCCCGTTTCTACTAAAAATACAAAAAATTAACTGGGCATGGTGGCCCGTGCCTGTAACTCCAACTACTTGGGAGGCTGAGGCAGGAGAATCGCTTGAACCCGGGAGGCAGACGTTGCAGTGAGCTGAGATCTCGCCATTGCACGCCAGCTTGGGCAACAAGAACGAAACTGTGTCTCAAAGAAAAAAAGATTGTGCACTGTCCATTTCAAAATTATGAAGGCAGTAAATTTCAAATATTCTCACTTCAAAAAATGTTAAATATTTTAGGTTATGAGTACGTTGATTGAGTCATTTCATTTTGCACTAAAAATTTATGACATCATTTTGTACCCATAAATACATACAATGATATTTGTCAATGTGTAATAAAATTAAAAAACAGTCTGGTCTGTCTGACTCTTCAGATGGATGGTGAATTCATGTCTATCTTCGCAATGCCAGGCATTGGTCATTTGAAAGACATCTGTTGGCCAGGCACAATGGCTCATGCCTGTAATCTCAGCACTTTGGGAGGCTGAGGCAGGTGGATCACCTGAGGTCAGGAGTTTGAGACCAGCCTGGCCAACATGGTGAAACTCCATCTCTACTAAAAACACAAATATTAGCCAGATGTGGTGGTGCATACCTGTAGTCTTAGCTACTTGGGAGGCTGAGGCGGGAGAATCACTTGAACCTGGGAAGTGGAGGTTGCAGTGAGCCGAGATTGAGCCACTGTATTCCGGCCTGGGCAGCAGAGAAAGAAAGAGAGAAAGAGAGAGAGAGACAGAGACAGAGACAGAGAGAGAAAGCAAAGAAAGAAAGAGAAAGAAAAAGAGAGCAAGAAAGGCAGACAGGAAAGAAAGAAAGGAAGCAAGGAAGAAAGAAAAAGGAAGGAAGAGACAGGGAGAGAGACACCTGTTTACTGAGTTATCTAATTCAGTGGTTCTTAGCTGGGAGTTACTTTGCTCTCCAATTTGGCACTATCTGGGGAGATCAGTTGCCACACTTGGGGGTTGCTAGTGACATCTCGTGGGTAGAGACCAGAGATGCATCTGAGCACCCTCTAGTGCACTGAACAGTCTTCAGAGCAAAGACCTACACAGACCAATAAGTTAACAGTGTGGAGGCTGAGAAACATTAATCTCTTTAATGTTGACACATTTCATTATACAATATCAAACATTGGCATTGTTAATATCGCCACCGATGTTTTTAGAAAAGTTTTTTAATGTTGGGAAGCTGTCAAGGTCATGATGGTTGATACAAGTTCTGTAAAAACTGATTTTAGCTGTAAAGCTCATATTACAACATTTACAAAAATGTAAATTTTATTATTTAAAACAGTATATTTTGAGTTTTCTTTTTTTTTCTTTTCATTTATTCATTCTTTTTTAGAGAGGGTCTCACTCTGTCGTCCTGGTTTGGAGTGCAGTGGTGTGATCACAGCTCACTGTAGCCTCAAACTCTGGGGCTCCAGCCAATCTTTCTGCCTCAGCCTCCCGAGTAGCTGAGACTACATGCACATACCACCCTGCCTGGCTAATTTAAAAATTTTTCTTTCGTAGAGACCTGGTCGCTATGTTGACAAGGCTGCTTTCAGACTCCTGGGCTCAAGCAGTTCTCCTGATTCAGCTTCCCAAAGTGCTAGGATTACAGGATCCACCTCACCTGGCTTAGTTATTTTTCTTGATGTTACAAACCACACTTCATTCATTTTCAAGAATCTGTCTTAGAAATCCCCAGACTTAAATCATCAGTGTTTGTCAGTCGTACATGAAATTAATGATGTTCCATGAAAAAAGGAGTTCCCGTTTCTCACAACTCAATCGCAGAACTTGTTTTCCTCAAGACGACCATCATACTTCTATACAGTACAAATGCTTTATGAGTATTCATTGTTTTTTGTTGTTGTTGTGAATATGTGAGGTGAATAACGCAATAACTAATCATAGAATTTGGTGCCATTTTTTTGATGAAGGTAGCAGTAGTTTTAGCCACCATAGCTTTTGAACCATCAGTGTAAATATCAATACAGTGGAAAGGCAAATTAAACGCTAGTATTAGTCAACGGCAGCGGCCACACTACTCACACCCGTAATCTCAGCACTTTGGGAGGCCAGACAGGAGAATTGCTTGAGTTCAGGAGTTCGAGATCAGCCTGGGCAACATGGCAAATCTCTACAAAACATGGCCATCTCTACAAAAAAATACAAAAAAATACAAAAATTAGCAGGGTGTGATGGCAGGTGTCTGTAATTCCAGCTACTTGGGAGGCTGAGGTGGGGAGGATCGCTTGAGCTTGGGAGGTTGAGGCTGCAGTAAATTGCAGCTGCGCCACCACACTCCAGCCTTGGTGACACAGTGAGACTGCATCTCAAAATAAAAACAAAACCAAAAACCCCTAGTATTAGAAACATATTGAACCCATGGGTCCCCCAAAAGAGTCTCAGGAATCCTCAGGGCCCTGTGATCATACTTTCAGAACTTCTGCTCTAGATGTATGTGAAAGAAATAAACCTCTGTTTGTTTAAGACACATACGTAAGCTTTTAAGTACGAAATAACTTGTGCCTCTAGTTCTCAAATAATTTTTGGCAGATTTGCCAAAAAGTCAGCTATTATACAGAGATAGAGACTCTTGAATTTGTAGTAATTTATTTCAAATTATTACAATATTTCAAAAACGATACTTGTTGTTGATTTAAATAAACATTGTTTGTTTGTTTATTTTTTGAGTCAGAGTCTTGTTCTGTCACCCAGGCTGGAGTGCAGTAGCGGGATCTTGGCTCACGGCAGCCTTTGCCTTCTGGGTTCAAACAACGCTCATGTCTCAGCCTCCTGAGTAGCTGGGATTACAGGCCTGCACCACCATGCCCAGCTAATTTTTGTATTTTTAGTAGAAATGGGATTTTGACATGTTGGTCTAGTCTCATACTTCTGGCCTCAAGTGATCCTCCTGCCTTAGCCTCCCAAAGTGCTGGGATTATAAGCATGAGCCACTGAACTGGGTCAAACACTGTTGACTGAAATCAACAATATTTATTGCTGATTTCCGTTAAAGGCTGTAAATCACTGCAATGTCCACCGTTCAGTTTCTGATAAATAAATAAAAAACCCTTTGTATATACTGGAATAGAGTAAACCATACCACAAAACAGAACTCTATGTCAGAAAACCTTGTTTAATTTTAGGGTAAATGAGATACATTTGTATACTAAACTGCAGTAATCCTCAGGACAGGGCAAGTGAAGAAATTATGGCACAGAGCCATTCTTTACTTCTGTTTGCTTCTCAAATACTTCAAATACGTACTTTACAAATATATAAGATTTTCTTTTGAAACATGCCTCATATTCTTAGCATCTCTGTGCTGTGTTCAAAAGTAGGGTAGCATGGCCTTCTCAGGCAGTTCTGCTTGGAGATCAGCACAGCACGCTCTCTTGTACCTCTCCTCCCTGTTCCCAACTGTTACAAACAGTGAATATTTATTTGGTCTATAACTGGGGACAGTAGAAAGGACACCAGCTTGGAATCAGTTCTGACCTGTGTCTGCTGAACAGCTGAATCCTTGGGAAAGTAAGTTACTTAATCTTTCTGAGTCTGAATTTTTTCACCTGGCCTATGGCAATAAAAATACATATATCTCAGATTTACTATGAGGACTAACGGCGGTAAATAAAGCACATAAACTCTTAGCACAATGCTAGGTGCATAATAGATGCTTCATAAATGAGAATTATCATTATCTTAGTTCAGTGGCTAAAGGATTTGTTTAGATTTTATAAGGTCTGCTTTCGCAATTCTTTTTCAGCGGGTAGAGGTGAATACCCAAGCCTCCTCCGGTATGCTACTCTGGAAAGTTAAGTGCTTATGAGTGTCTTGCTTTTTTTTGTTTTTGTTTTTGTTTTTTTCTTTTAAAAAACATTTTTAGAGCAAAATTTTCTACTTCCTTTCTTATGACCATAGAGTCATTTAAAGAAGAGTTCTCAGAGGTCAGGAGATCAAGACCATCCTGGCTAACATGGTGAAACCCTGTCTCTACCAAAAATACAAAAAATTAGCTGGATGTGGTGGCACACACCTGTAATTCCAGCTACTCAGGAGGCTGAGGCAGGAGAATCACTTGAACCCAGGAGGTGGAGGTTGCAGTGAGCTGAGATCGCGCCACTGCACTCCAGCCTGGGTGACAGAGTGAGACTCTCTGCCTAAAAAAAAAAAAAAAGGAAGAAGAAGAAAAGTGCTCTTATCCTCTTGATTTCCAAAGGGAATTTAAGATGCTTTTGTGTGCTTGTGGTTAAATGTGTCACTCTACATTATAAGTTGAATATTACATATTGTTCATCAAATAGAAGCCCATGCAGCAAGATAGCCACGGTTTGAAACAGATCGATAGTGTGAAATAAAAACCAAAACTCATGAAAATACCTACATTATGCCCCCTAATGGAGCTAAATTATATAGTTAGAATGCAGCTTTTGTAAGTTATTTAAAAAAATGTTTATTTTTTTTATTTCCAGCTCTTTTAGTGTGGCATGGCAGAAAGAAAAATGCATATGCCCACACAAATACCTGCCGACGGAGATACAGTTAAGTATATCTTTCAAATATAACTCTGCATTTTGTACTTCAGTAAGATTATATACCTTCAAAATATTGACTCTGTAAACTGATGTAGGCATAGATGATAAAGTCTTGTTTGTTATGTTTGGGCATGAATTAGCTTTTATACTAATTGGAGTTAAATATCAATGGTGATTTCGAAAATTGTTACATGTTTTTCGAGTCCGGCAACCTTGTCAGTAGTGCAAAAGACTAGTTCTATTTAACACCAAAGAAATTCAAAGTAAAGCTTCTGATCTCCCAATAAGAGAGGTACAGTGCTGTTTTCATGGATGTATTTGCAGAATGAATGTGCTGACAATAAATAATTTTTCAATGAAGTTATTTTAGCAAATGGTTGGATAACTGCTTGCTGATTGCTTTACTGAGCGTGAGGTTGGACCAGTTTTTTGTTTTTTGTTTTTTTTTTTAAGGTGGAATCTCGCTCTGTCACCCAGGCTGGAGTGCAGTAGTGTGATCTCAGCTCACTGCAACCTCCGCCTCCTGGGTTCAAGTGATTCTCCTGCCTCAGCCTCCCTTGTAGCTGGGATTACAGGTGTGTACCATCATGCCTGGGCAATTTTTGCATTTTTAGTAAGAGACTAGGTTTGGCCATGTTGAGCAGGCTAGTCTCAAACTCCTGACATCAGGTGATCCACCCACCTCGGCCTCCCAAAGTGCTAAAATTATAGGTGTAAGCTACTGTCCTTGGCCTAGGTTGGACTAAGTTTTATTTTAACATTAGCCTTTGTACTAAGAAAACATATGGTAATTTACATGAAAACATATTAAACGAGAAAGTAATATGTCTGAATAGGTGAAAATTGAGTTTCATAATTCTTTACAATGTATACATTTGACATGCAGCTACGTTAAATAGTGTTTGTTTATGTCAGTAATTGATAGCTTTTGGCTTTGAGTTTTCTCTACCTCCACACATGCATTTTATTTTTTTGTTTATTAGTTTGAACCAGCAAAGTACCCTGTTTTTCTTCTTCATTTCACTGTTACTCCTCTGGAGTAAATAGTTTACGTCACTTTTACTTTTAGTTTTTTAATCTTTTTTTAGAATTTTGTTTATTTTTTTGAGATGCAGCTTTGCTCTTTTTGCCCAGGCTAGAGTGCAGTGGCATAGTCTTGGCTCACCGCAACCTCCGCCTCCCAGGTTCAAGTGATTCGCCTGCCTCAGCCTCCCGAGTAGCTGGGATTATAGGCATGTGTCACCACGCTCGTCTAACTTTTGTATTTTTTAATAGAGATGGGGTTTCACCATGTTGGTCAGGCTGGTCTTGAACTCCTGACCTCAGGTGATCCACCTGCCTCAGCTTCCCAAAGTACTGGGATTACAGACATTAGCCACTGGGCCCGGCCACCCACCTTTACTTTTAATCAGCCACAGTTTCAAATTTACATTTGATTCTCCTCTTATTGTCATTGCTTTTCTTTTCTTTTCTTTTCTTTTTTGAGACAGAGTCTCACTCTGTTGCCAGGCACCAGGCTGGAGCGCAGTGGCGCGATCTCGGCTCACTGCAACCTCCGCCTCCCGGGTTCAAGCAATTCTCCTGCCTCAGCCTCCCGAGTAGCTGGGACTACAGGCACACGTCACCACGCCCGGCTAATTTTTGTATTTTTTTTTTTAGTAGAGACGGGGTTTCACCATGTTGGCCAGGATGGTCTCGATCTCTTGACCTCGTGATCTGCCCACCTCGGCCTCCCAAAGTGCTGGGATTACAGGTGTTGGCCCCACATCCGGCCTCTTTTTTTTTGTTGTTGAGACAGAGTCTAGCTCTGTCGCTAAGGCTGGAGTGCAGTGGCGCTTAATACGTATTTTGGGGTACATGAAATATTTTGTTACATGCATAGAACACATAATAATCAAGTCAGGGTCCTTCATATATCTATTACCTCAAGTATTTATTATTTTTATGTTTTGGGAACATTTCAAGTCCTCTTTTTTAGTTATTTTGAAATATGCAATACTTTGTTATAAACTATAGTTTCCCTACTCTGCTATAGAACATTCTAACATTTCTTCTGCCTAACTGAATGTTTGTACCCACCAGCCAGCCTCTGTTCATCCCCCACTACTCACGCATCCTTCCCAGCCTCTGGTAGCTATCATTCTACTCTACCTCTATGAGATCAACTTTTAAACTGATGCACGTGAGTGACACATTTGTGTTTCTGTGCCTGGCTTATTTCATTTAACAAAATGACCTCTAGTTCCATCCATGTTAATGCAAATGGCAGGGTTTTATTTTTGTGTGTGACCAACTTGTATTTTTTTGAGATGGAGTTTCACTCTTGTTACCCAGGCTGCAGTGCAGTGGCACCATCTCAGCTCACTGCAACCTCTGTCTCCCAGGTTCAACTGATTTTCTTGCCTAAGTCTCCTCTCCCAAGTAGCTGGGATTACAGGCATGTGGCACCATACCTGGATAATTTTGTATTTTTAGTAGAAATGGGGTTTCCCCATGTTGGCCAGGCTGGTTTCAAACTCCTTACCTCAGGTGATCCACCCGCCTCAGCCTCCCAAATCCATATATCTGCTGATGGACACTTAGGTTGATTCCATATTTTTGCTGTGGTGAATACTGCTTCAGTAAACACAGGGATGCAGAGATCTCTTCTATATACTGACTTTTTTTCCTTTGGGTATATACCCAGTAGTGGCATTGCTGGATCATATGGTAGTTCCATTTATAGTGAAAACAAAGAATGAGAGAAAGAGAGGGAGGATGGGTTAGAGAAAAGAAGTAAAAGGATGGATTAAAAAAAGAGTGACTAGGATCATAATAGAGCTTAAGTTTCTGTATCTTAGCTGTTGTAAATAATGCTGCAATGAACACAGAGCATCACACATCCTGATTTAAAACTATATTACAAAGCTATAGTAATCAATATAGTGTGGTACCCTCATAGAAACAGAAACATAGACCAGTGAAACGCAATAGAGCTCCCAGAAATAAATCCAAACATTCATGGTTAGCTGTTTTTTGAAAAGGGCACCAAAAGGGCATAATGAGGAAAAAATCATCTCTTCGCTAAATGATTCCAGGAAAACTGAATTTCTATATGCAAAAAATGACATTGGATCAATATCTTACACTATACCAAGAAACCAACTCAGAATAGATAAAAGACCTAAAAGTAAGACCTGAAACCATAAAAATCCAAGAAGAGAAACTAAAAAGTTTCTGAACAGCAAATTACATAATTTTATTCTTCTTTATGGCCAGATAGTATTCCATAACGTATATGTACCATATTTCTTTGTTTTCTTTCTTTTTTGTGTGAGATGAAGTCTCAATCTGCCACCCAGGCTGGAGTGCAATGGTGCGATCTCGGCTCACCGCAAACTGCCTCCTGGGTTCTAGCGATTCTCCTGTCTCAGCCTCCCAAGTAGCTGGGACCACATGTTCACCACCATGCCTGGCTAATTTCTGTAATAATTTGCTGTTCAGAAATTTTTTAGTTTTAGATCAGACAGGCACCACTTTTTAGCTCTAGGAATGTTGATGTTTCAAGTAGGGAGGAGCTGTGACACTACTTCTTGTGCAAGCCTGAATCTGGGGAGTTCTCCTCCTGTCGGGTTACAATCACCCTGAATTGTTCCAGGAAGGCTGTCTATAGGTGCATCTGTGCTGTATGTCCTTGGGAGTAGCCCCAGCTCTGTCTGCAGTGGTGTACCAGGGGTGAACAAGGACCCCTTCTCAAACCCTTTATGATCACAGAGGCTGTCTGTCTGTTGGTGTAGAGATGCAGATTTTCCCTACTGCGCCCAGCACTGCCACTATGTCTCTGCTGTAAAAACTTTCCTACCAGTGAAAATATCTGAGACTCAAGGCCTGCCATTCGGATTCTTTTGTCCCATGGGGTGGTCCCTTGATATGGTGCTCTCTCCCTTTTCCTAGGAATGGGACTTCCTGAGAGCCAGACAACAGTGATTGTTATTGCTCCTCTGGGTCTAGCAACCCAGCAGGGCTACCAGACTCTGGGCTTGTGCTGGAGAACGTCTGCAAGGAATCCAGTGATGTGACCTGTCTTCGGGTCTCCCAGCAGTGGATAGCAGCACCAGCTCTATGAGGTGGCAGGGGAGTGATGCAGACTCTGAGATTCCTTGGTTGTAGATAGGCTTAGCCTGCTGGCTTTCATGACTTTGGGTTATAGTTGTAATGAACTTGTCGTGTGGATAGACTCAGGACCTCTGGTTAGCCAGGGTGTTGAACCCCGTGGTGGTAGCCGACGTTGCGTAGCCATTGTCTCCTTCCTCAGTGCAGTGTTATTCTACTTAGAGTGATCGTAATGGATTGCATCGTTTGGCCTCCAGCCAGGAGGTGGCACTTGCAAAAGAGCACCAGCTGTGGTAGTAGCAGTGGGATTTGAGCTTGCCCTAAGTTGCCCAGGGAAAGTACTCTGATTTCTCAAGTGATGGGCAGGGCTATTAAACTCCCAAAAGTTTTATGTTATTTGTGTTAAGCTACTGGGATGGGTGGAGGGATACCACCAGATGGAGGTAGGCTTAGGTGGGTCTGTGGTCTGACTCTCCTTGGGCAGGGAAGGACACCACCCCTGTAATGGTTGGGTTGTGGTTCTCAGGCTGCTGGGGCAGCGTTCCAGAGGGGAGTAATACTGTCTCTGCTGCACTGAAGAGCTGGCAAAGGGAGTGGGAAATCATGGGTGGCAGCAAGCCTGACCCAGCTCCCACACAGTGGGCCAGGCTTGTCTCACTCCTGCAGTGCTCGGTTAATAATGCGGGATTTAGATCCGGGTAGTCTGTGCACCGAACTCAGACCTGTCCCAGGCCGTAAGCTTCCCTACAGAGATAGCAAGCGTGGCTTTTAGGCCATGCCCCTCCGCATCTGCCCACAAAACCAGCTGCCTAGCTCCTGCACTAGCATCTGTAGCTCACTACCCACTCCTAACCCCCTTTTGCCGCTTTCTGATCTGGGGAGTTTATCCCTATTAGAGATTTTGTCACAAAAAAATTCAGTTGGGAGCTTCTTTCACCCTGTGACCCCTCTGTGAGCTTCTTGGCTGATTTCCCTGAGGGCCCCTGTTAGATATAGTCAGGAATGGCTTCCCTCGGTTAATGTCGGAGACTGGGTATGCCTGCAGGGCACTTACCAGCCACTGCTATGTCTACTTTTTTCTCTTTTTCGAGACAGGATCTTGCTCTGTCACCCAGGCTGAAGTGCAGTGGTGCAATCTCAGCTCACTGCAACTTCTGCCTCCCAGACTCAGGTGATCCTCCTTCCTCAGCCTCCTGAGTGGCTGGGACTACAGGCATGCATCACCATGCCTGGCTAATTTTTGTATTTTTTGTAGAGACATGGTTTCACCATGTTGCCCAGGCGGAACTGCTGCTTCTACGTTTATGTTTCACACTGCTCCCTGGAGCCATTTGAGTTCTGGGTAGGGTAAAGGCCTTCTCCCACGGCCTGGATTTTCAGATTCCCTGGTGGGGATGTGTACTCTGGAGGCAGACTGCCTTCCTCTCACACTCTGGTGACTTACACTTTTTTGGCTGCCTCAGGGAGTAGGCTGCAGCCTGATGCTTCTTTCAAAGGGTCTGTAGTTACTTTCGGTTTTTCTATTAAGTTCCTGCATTGGTTCTTGGAAAGAAAATTCACAGTGTGAATCTCTACACACTGTGCTGCCCTTCCAAGTGGAAGAGGCATGCTGACACTGCCCTCAGTCCTCCATCTTAGAAAACCTGTTCTGTCGCTTTCTCTGCTTTTTCTATTTTGTGCGTGTTTTTTTTCTAGTTTCTATAGACTTACCTTCAAATTCACTGACACTTTCCACACAGTGGAGTCTACTGATTAGCTCCTAAAAGGTATTTTTTTGTATCTGTCAATGCATTTCATTTCTAGCATTTTCACATGATTTTCGTATATTTCCTTCTCTCTGCTGAAATTAGTCATCTGGTTTTGCACATTGTGCATATTTGCTATCAGGATTTTAACATATTAATCATAGATATTTTAAGATCCTTATCTGATTGTTGCAACATCTGCGTCACATGTAAGGCTGGTTTCACAATTGCTCTCACCTCTATCTTCTTTTGTCTCCCAAAATATCTTTATTTCCCTCTTTTTAAGCTTTGTAATTTGGGGACTGAAAACTGGACATCTTACGCAGAACCACAGAAACTGAGAGAAGTAGATTTCATGTCTGAAAACTGAGATGCCTTTTCTTTTACTGGGCCTTTAGTACAGAGGTTTCTGTTTCTCTGAGTGAAGCTGGGCTTGAGATTTGATGTTGCTGTAGTGTGATTCTTACTACCCTATGGGCTTTTTTTTTGTTTTTTGTTTTTTGAGACACAGCTTGGCTCTTGTTGCCCACGCTGGAGTGCAATGGCATCATCTTGGCTTGCTGAAACCTCCACCTTTTGGGTCCAAGTGATTCTCCTGCTTCAGCGTCCTGAGTGGCTGAGATTACAGGCATGTACCACCATGCCCAGCTAATTTCATAATTTTAGTAGAGATGGGGTTTCTCCATGTTGGTCAGGCTGGTCTTGAACTCCTGACCTCATGTGATCCGCCCACCTCGGCCTCTCTAAGTATTGGGATTACAGACATGAGCCACCGCGCCCGGCCTACCCTATGGGCTTTGAATGCCTCTGGTGATACCTTGTGTTCAAGGTAGGGGTTGGTTTGCCAGAGGATGTTTTTCTGATGACAATCTCACCCTTAACCTTAAGTCTTCCTTTTGTTCTATGCTTCGGAAAGACTATGTCTCTTGCAATATTTCTTGCAAAGAATATGTATCTTGACAGCAGTTAGTCTGCTGGTGGGGGTAGGTGAGAATACTTTTTTATTTAATTGCCACTTTTAGGCAACCACTCTGCCTGTGGGCCCCAGGCATATAACCTTCTCTGTCTCTTCTTCTGACACGGTTCTGAATCCATTGTGAATTTCTGCACACCTTCTAAGATTTCAGGCTTTTTGTGTGTGTGTTCTCTACTTCCAGCAGCAATGTGCTTTCAGCAGTGCCCTAAGAGAGTGCTTCTGGGCTCTGCAAGCACAGATGAAGGCGTTTTATTCGGTACAGGAGGAAGGCCTCGGGGGCTTCTTGCCAGCATTGCCGCTGTCGCATCTCCCAGTTCTGGACCTTGAGAGAGATTTTTTTTCAGAGTTCTATCAATCTTTCACTGAATGTCTGGTTGGGTTCAAGGAGAAAACGTCTTCAAAGAGCTACAGATTATTTTTTGTTCTACAAAGAAGATACATGCACACTTGTTCATTCTCTCTCTCTCCCTTCCTCCCTCTCTCCCTTTCTTTCTTTCTTTCCTTCCTTCCCTCCCTCCCTCTTTCCTTCTTTCTTTCTTCCTTTCTTTCTTTCCTTCCTTCTCTTTCCTTCTATCTCTTTCCCTCCCTCCCTTCTTTCCTTCCTTTCTTCTATTACTTTCCTTCCTTCCTTCTATCTATTTCCTTCTTTCTCTCTCCCTCCCTCCCTTCCTTCCTCCCTCCCTCCTTTCTTTCTTTATTTTTTTCTTTCTTTCTTTTTCCTTCCTTCCTTTCTTCCTTCTTTCATTCATTTGAGTTTCATTCTTGTTGCCAAGGCTGGAGTCCAATAGCGAGATCTCGGCTCACTGCAACCTCCACCTCCCAGGTTCAACAGATTCTCGTGCCTCAGCCTCCGAGTAGCTGGCATTGTAGGTGTGCACCACCACACCTGGCTAATTTTGGATTTTTAATAGAGACGGGACTTCCCCATGTTGGACAGGCTGGTCTCAAACTCTCGTCTTGACCATAAGTGATTCGCCTGCCTTGGCCTCCCAAAGTGCTGGGATTACAGGTGTGAGCCACTGCGCCCAGCCTATTTTCTTTTATTTTTAAATTTGAGACAGAGTCTCACTCTGGCGCCCAGGCTGGAGGGCAGTGGGGCAGTGGAGGTTGGCTCACTGCAACCTCCGCCTCCCGGGTTCAAGCGATTCTCGTGCCTCAGACTCCTGAGTAACTGGGATGATAAGCATGTGCCACCACACCCGGCTAATGTTTGTATTTTTAGTAGAGACGGGGTTTCACCATGTTGGCCAGGCTGGTCTCAAACTCCTGACCTTAAGTGATCTGCCCATCTCGGCCTCCCGAAGTGTTGGGATTATGGGTGTGAGCCACCATGCCAGGCCTGCACTTGCTTTCATCTCAGCACTATTCACAATAGCTAAGACATGGAATCAACCTGGGTATCCATCAATGGCAGATTGGATTAAAAATGTGGTGTGTATACACTGTGGGATACTATGCAGACAGAAAAAAAATGAAATATGTCCTTTGCAACAACATGGCTGCTGCTGGGGCCACTATCCTAAGTAAATTAATGCAGGAACAGAAAACCAAATACCACATGTTCTCACTTATAAGTGGGGGTAAATACTGGGTACGCATAGACATATGAGTATGAGACTGATGCCATAGATGGCAACAATGAACACTGAGGTCTACCAGAGGGTGAGGCAGCGAGGGGTGAGGGCAGAAAATCTACCTTCTGAGTACTATGCTCAGTACCTGGGTGATGGGATCATTCACATTCCCGAGCGTCAGCGTCATGCAGCATTCCCGCATAACAAACCTGCACACCTACTCCCTGAATCTAAAAGTTGACATTACAAATAAAAATTATAGGCACACACTAAATCAAACCTTAATACATTAAAAATATAATTCATATACCCTGTATTCTCTAGGTAGAATCAAGAATTTTTAAATAAGGACAAATAAAAAACAAGTCAAAAAACAAAAAAAGCAGCTACAGATGATTCCTGTGTATGGCTCAAAGTTTTTACTCTTCTGCCAAGAGATGTTCTAGCAATTTGCTCCTTGCTTTGGAACTCTTCTTACCGATGTCTGCGTCTTTCTTGCTTAGAAAAGCTGATGTTCATGTTTTGTCTTTTCCTGTGGGTTCCTGTCTCTCCTTCGATTCTGGAACAATTGGTTGACCTGAAACATCAGTACTAAGATGAGTTTTAAAAACGTTGTGGGCTGGGCACAGTGGCTGACGCCTGCAATCCCAGCGCTTTGGGAGGCCGAGGAGAGCAAATCACGAGGTCAAGAGAAAAAGACCATCCTGGTCAACAGGGTGAAACCCCGTCTCTACTAAAAATACAAAAATTAGCTGGGCATGGTGGTACGCACCTGTAGTCCCAGCTACTAGGAGGCTGAGCCAGGAGAATCACCTAAATCTGGGAGGCAGAGGTTCCAGTGAGCCAAGATGGCACCACTGCACTCCCACCTGGGCAATAGAGGGAGACTCCTTTTTATTTAAAAACGAAAAAAAAAGGTAGTGATCTTGCCTTAGTCTATTATTTCATTCCTGTACTGTTAGTAGTGATTTTTTTTTCTGCTCTCCACATCCCTGAGCAGAAACTAGAAATGAATATAACTGATTTTTGTATATTGACTTCATGTCTTATAATTTTGATATATTCTCTTGGTAGTTCTGGTAGATGCTCTGTAGATTCTTGCATATTTTCTACCTTGTTAAAATATAAAATAACAAACTCTTTTTAATATTTATGCTTGTTGTTTGCCTTATTGACTGGTAAGAACCTCCAGTACAGCTGGGTGCAGTGGCTCATGCCTGTAATCCCAGCATTTTGGTAGGCTGAGGCATTTCTCCCCATGCTGTCTCTCCCCAACTCCCCGCCCCCGGCTGTCCCTCCACTATTTACCCACCACAGACCCCAGTGTGTGATGCTCCCCTCCCTGTGTCCATGTGTTCTCATTGCTCAACACCCGCCTATGAGTGAGAACATGCGGTGTTTGATTTTCTGTTCTTGTGTCAGTTTGCTGAGAATGATGATTTCCAGATTCATCTATGTCCCTA
>CAUYLG010067804.1:0-24676 GCA_963573385.1 Cacajao melanocephalus
TGAGTTCATGTCCTTTGTAGGGACATGGATGAACCTGGAAACCATCATTCTCAGCAAACTGACACAAAAACAGAAAATCAAACACTGCATGTTCTCACTCATAGGTGGGTGTTGAACAATGAGAACACATGGACACAGGGAGGGGAGCATCACACACTGGGGTTTGTCAGGGGGAAATAGGGGAGGGACAGCAGGGGGTGGGGAGTTGGGGAGAGATAGCATGGGGAGAAATGCCAGGTGTAGGTGATGGGGAGGAAGGCAGCAAACCACACTGCCATGTGTTTACCTATGCAACAATCTTGCATGTTCCTCAAATGTACCCCAAAACCTAAAATGCAATAAATAAATAAATAAATAAATAAATAAAGAATAGCTAATTCTAGTCATTGTAAAAATGTGGAGAGTTAGGTAGGCCAGACATTTCTACTTCACCTTTACAGATGACAAACCTAGAGTCACAATAGTTGAATGACTTGAGTAGAATGATATGTTTAGTAAATGACTGAATGTGGATTAGAACTCAAGTCTTTTCTGGTTTGTGATCCCCAAATCAGAGGATTATACCTTGTATTACCATGAGGAAAAGAAAAATGTTGTGGTGTGTTTTCAGCAGAAGTCTACAACATTTATTTAGTAAGAACACTTTTAAAATTTCTTTGGAATCTCGACCTACCTGGAACAAGGAAAAGAAAAATGGAAGGATAAAGTTGGTTAAGTATCTATTTAGTTAAGTCTGGAAATATATGGCAGTATAACCTCTTAAACAGGTCATTGAAAATAGGTAATAATGGTAATTCTATTCTCCTTTACCCCTGGAATTTGGGGTCAAACCTGGAGAAAGCAGTCATAACTTGTAGATCTAGCCAGTCAGTGTGGTGTTTTCCAACCTTGCTTGATCATAAGAATCATTGGAATGTGTGTGTTGGGCAGGGGTGGTGTTTGTGGAAATATCTGTATTATACATGAGGCTTACTGAATTGGAATATCTAGGAGAAGAGCTGAACATTTCACTCTTAACAAATATCTCAGGTGATTTTGACAAATCGAGTTTGTGAAGCACTATCTTGGTTTCTTGGTTCTACTAGTTGGGGTACACTGATTGCATTTCATTAGCTGGCAGCAATTGAGTCATATTATAAAATTTGATGCTACCAAACTTTTTAAGTGACATTTTTTCCAAAAGGACCACAAGTCTATGAAACTTAATTTCTTCACAATTTCAATTACATCCTCTCTAATTTTCTGTCAGTTCTATCTATACCCTAAGATTTTATTATATTACTTTATCATATTTTTCATCATTTAAATCAGGCAAATAAAAGCAAAAAGATGAAGCTAAGAAAATTTAAATAGTACTTAGTGTTCTACTCCCCTAGATGAATTGCATTGTTTTTAGTCCTGCTAAATAACAGATTTATGTTATTTCAAGATTTCTAGGAATCCCAGTAAAGGAATAAGAACACTGCATTATTTAAAATATGGAATATTATTTAAAACCACAAAAATGCAATGAAGTCTCTTCAGAAAAAGAGCAACAATATGATGCCATATGAACGAATCATTAAGTTAAACCTTCAAAACTCTCATTTTCCTCCCCTAAAAAAAATAGTTAGCAAGAAAGCATGAATTCAGCTGCCATTACCCTGACAAAGTGCTTTGGCATCACCCCCGCATTGGAGTGTGAGTGCCAGCAGACCAGGAACACATCAGCCCCTACATGGCAGATTCCTGATCTTGAGGGGCCAGAGAACACAGCCATGGGCTGGGTACTAGGGCCCTAGAGTTAGAGCACACATCCCAGGAGTGCTGAGCTGAGCCTTGGCCCCATAATATCTTCCAAAATCAAAGCCAGTCCACTGAGCCCACCTTATACCATAGACAAACACTCAAAAGAATTAGAGAAGATAAAAGCAAAAAATCCCATTCAAAGGTCAGTAACGTCAAAGACTCAAGGAACATCAGCTCACACAGATGAGAAAAAATCAGCACTAGAAATCTGGCAATTCAAAAAGCCAGAGTGTCTTAGTTCAAAATGCCTCAATAGTTCTCCAACAATGGTTCTTGACTAGGGTTAACTTACTGAAATGACAGGCATCAGATTCAGAATACGGATAGAAATAAAGATGATCAAGATTCAGGAGAAACTTGAAACCCAATCTGAGGAATTTAAGGGACACAATAACATGATACTTAAGGGACACAATAAAATGATACTGTAGCAGAAAGACAACCTGTACATTTTAATAAAAAACCAAACTGACCTGATAGAGCTGAAAAACTCTCTTCAAGAATTTTATAATACAATTGCAAATATTAACGGCAGAATAGACCAAGCTGATGAAAGAATCTCAGAGCTTGATTACAGATTCCCCAAATAATCTCAGTGAAACAGAAACAAAAAATAAAATAAAATAAATGGAATGTACAAAACCTCTGAGAAATATAGTATTATGTAAAGAGATCTGTTACTCTTAAAGATCTTTGCAAAAAAGGGAGAGAAAGCTAGCAAAATGCAAAACATATTTGAGGATCTCATCTATGAAAAATTCCCCAACATCTTTGGAGAGGCCAACATTGATGTTCAGAATATACAGGAAGCCCCTTGAAGGTACTATACAAGATGACCATCCACAAGACACACAGTCCTCAGATTCTCCAAGATTGAAATGAAAGAAAATATTTTAAAAGCAGCTAGAAAGAAAGGTCATGTTACCTACAAAGGGAACTCAACTAGACTAAAAACATACCTTCAGAAAAAATTTTCCAAGCCAGAAGAGATTGGAAGCCTATATCAAGCATTGTTAAAAAAAACAAATTCCAACCAATAATTTAATATCCAGTCAAACTAAGCTTCAAAATTGAAGAAGAAGTGAGATGATTTTCAGACAAGCAAAGGATAGGGGAATTTTTTGCCACCAGACCTGCCTGAAAAGAATTCCTTAAAGGAGTGCTAAACATCAACAGAAAGACCATTACCAGCCATCATACACACAAAACAACAAACATTTAAGTACATAGACCATTGACATTGTAAAGCAACTACACAATCAAGTCTGCATGATAACCAGTGAACAGCATGACAACAGGATCTAATCTGTGCATATCTATATCTTCAATGCAAATGTGCTAAATGTCCCAATTAAAAGACACAGAGAGGTGAGTTGGATAAAAATGCAAGACCCAACTGTATGCTGTCTTGATGAAATCCATCTCATGTTCAATGACACCCATAGGCTCAAAGAAAAGGGATGGCGAAAAATCTACCAAGCAAATGGAAAACAGAAAAAAGTAGGAGCTGATAGTATAATTTCAGACAAACCAGAATTTATACCAAAAAGTGATCAAAAAAGACAAAGCAGAGCATTAAATAATTGTAAGGGGTTCAATTCAATAAAAATACTTACCTATCCTAAATGTGAATGCACCCAACACAGGAGGATGCAGATTTGTAAAACAAATAATAGAGACCTAGGAAGAGATTTAGATAACCACACAATAATAGTGGGGGATGTCAACACCCCACTGACAGTATTATACAGATTGTTGAGACAGAAAACTAACGATATTTGGGACCTGAACTCAACACTTAATCATATTGACTTAATAGAAATTAGAGAACTGTCTACCCAAAAACAACAGAAAATATATTCTTCTCATGTGCACATAGCGCACATACTTTAAAACTGACCACACAGTTAACCATAAAACAATTCCCAGCAAATTCAAAAATATCAAAATCATACCAATCACACTCTAGAATCACAATGCAATAAAATTAGGAATCAGTACAAAGACTATCACTCAAAACCTTACAAGTATAGAGAAATTAGCAACCTGCTCCCTAATAAATTTTTGGTAAAGAATAAAATTAAGTCAGAAATCAAGAAATTATTTGAAATAAATGAGAACAAAGATACAACATGCCAGAAATCTTGGGTCACAGCTAAAGCATTGTAAAGATGAACCTTTATGGCACAAAATGCCCATATGAATAAGTTAAAAGGTCTCAAATTAATGACCTAACATCACACCCAGAAGAGCTAGAGAAATACAAGCAAATAAATCTCCAAACCAGTACAAGTCAAGAAATAACCAAAATCAGAGCTAAGGTGAATGCAACTGAGACGTGAAAAAACATAGAAAATATTGACATATCTAGTTACTGGAGTTTTGAAAGCATACATAACATAAACAGACCACTAGCTAGACTTATGAAGAAAAAAAGAGAAGACTGAAATAAACACAAAGAGAAATGACAAAGAGGACATTACCACTGACTTCACAGAAATACAAAAACTTTTAGAGAGTATTATGTACACCTCTATGCACACAAACTACAAAACCTAAAAAAAAGGTTGATAAATTTCAGTGTAAGGTGTAAGGAAGGGATCCAGTTTCAGCTTTCTGCACATGGGTAGCCAGTTTTCCTAACACCATTTATTAAACAGTGAATCTTTTCCCCATTGCTTGTTTTTGTCAGATTTATCAAAGATCAGATGGTTGTAGATGTGTGGCGTTACTTCTGAGGCCTCTGTTCTGTTGCACTGGTCTATTATCTCTGTTTTGGTACCAGTACCATGCTATTTTTATTACTAAATCAACTCCAGATGCATTAAAGATTTAAACATAAGACCTAACACCACAAAAACCCTAGAAGAAAACCTAGGCAATACCATTCAGGACATAGGCATAGGCAAGGACTTAATAACTAAAACACCAAAAGCAATGGCAACAAAAACCAAAATAGACAAATGGGATCTAATTAAACTTAAGAGTTTCTGCACAGCAAAAGAAACAATCATTAGAGTGAACCAGCAACCAACAGAATGAGAAAAAAATTTTTGCAATCTACCCGTCTGACAAAGGGTTAATATCCAGAATCTACAAAGAAGTAAAACAGATTTACAAAAAAACCCAAACCCATTCAAAAGTAGGCAAAGGATATGAACAGACACTTTTCAAAGGAAGACATTTATGAGGCCAACAAACATATTTAAAAAATGCTTAACATCACTGGTCATTAGAGGAATGCAAATCAAAACCACATTGAGATACCATCTCACACCAGTTAGAATGGCGAACATTAAAAAATCTGGAGACAACAGATTCTGGAGAGGATGTGGAGAAATAGGAACACTTTCACACTGTTGGTGGGAGTGTAGATCAACCATTGTGGAGGAGAGTGGGGAAATTCCTCAAGGATCTAGAAATAGAAATTCCATTTGACCCAACAATCCATTACTAGGTATATACCCAAAGGATTATAAATCATTCTATTATAAAGACACATGCACATGTATGTTCATTGCAGCACTCTTTACAATAGCAAAGACCTGAAACCAACCCAAACACCCATCAGTGATAAACTGGATAAATTAAATGTGGCACATATACACCATGGATACTATGCAGCCATAAAAGTGATGATTTTATGTCCTTTTAGGGATATGGATGAATCTGGAAACCATTATTGTCAGCAAACTGACACAAGAACAGAAAACCAAACACCGAATGTTCTCACTCATAGGCGGATGTTGAACAATGAGAACACATGGGCACAGGGAGGGGAACATCACACACTGGGGTCCGTTGGGGGTTGCAGGGGGCTAGGGAAGGGACAGTTCGTGATAGGGAGGTTGGGGAGGGATAACATTGGGAGAAATGCCTGATGTAGGTGATGGTGGGGATGAAGGTAGTGAACCACCATGGCATGTGTGTACCTATACAACAATCCTGCAAGAGATGCACATGTCCACCAGAATTTAAAGAACAATATAAAAACTGATAAATTTCTAGAAACATACAACCTTCCAAAATTTAACCAGGAAAAAAAAATGAAACACTAAACAGACCAATATTGAGTTCCAAAATTGAATGAGTAATAGAAAACCTACCAATCAGAAAATTCCCAGGACCAGATTGATTCACAGCTAAATTCTACCAGACATATAAGAAAGAGCTGGTACCATTTCTCCTGAAACTATCCCCAAAAAATTGAGGAGGTGGGACTTCTCTCTAGCTACTTCTGTGTAACTAGTTTTATACTGATAACAAAATGTGGCAGAAATACAACAGAAAAAGAAAACATCAAGCCAATACCCTTGCTGAACATACATGCAAATATCCTCAACACAATAACTTAGCCGACTGAATCCAGAAGCACATCAAAAGCTAATCTTCCCCAATCAAGTAGGCTTTCTTCCTGAGACTCAAGATTTGTTCAACATACTCAAATCAATAAATGTGATTTATTACCTAAGCACACACACACACAAATCCATATAACTATTTCAATAGATGCAGAAAAAGATTTCAATAAAATTCCACATTCTTTCATGTTAAAAATCCTCAACAAAATAAGAATCTAAGAATACACCTCAAATTAATAGGAGTATCTATAACCAACACACAGCCAACATCACACTGAAGAGGCAAAAGCTGGACACATTCCCCTTGAACAGTGGAACAAGACAAAAATTATCTCTCTCATCTCTCTTATTCACGATAGTCCTGGAAATCTTAGCCAGAGAAATCAGGCAAAAGAAAGAAATAAAGGGCATCCAAATAGGTAGAGAAGAAGTGAAACTGTTTCTCTTTGTTGATGAGATGATTATATACATAGAAAACCCCATAGACTCTGCTAGAAGGCTCCTAGATCTGATAAATGACTTCAGTAAAGTTTCAGGATACAAAATTGATTTACAAAAATCAGTAGCATTCCTATTTACCAATAACATCCAAGCAGAGAGCCAAATCAAGAATGCCACTCCATTCACAACAGCCAGAAAATAATGAAAATATCTAAGAATACAGCTAACCATGGAGGCGGAAGATCGCTACACAGAGAAGTACAAAACCCTAATGAAAGATATCAGAGATGACACAAACAAATGGAAAAATATTCCATGCTTATGGTTAGGAAGAATCAATATCATTAAAATGGGTAGGATGTTTAAATAAATTCACAGATTGAATGCTATTCTGATCAAATTACCAATGGCATTCTTCACAGAATTAGAAAAACTAAAAATTATATGAATCCAAAATAGAGGCTGAATAACCAAAGAAATTGTAAGCAAAAATAACAAAGCTGGAGGCATCACATTATGCAACTTCAAAATATTCTACCAGGCTACAAAAACCAAAAACAGCATGCTACTGGTACAAAAATAGACATATAAACAAATAGAATAAAAATCCCAGAAATAAAGCTGCATACCTTCAACCATCCGATCTTCAACAAAGTCAGTAGTCAACAAAAACAAGCAATGGACAAAGGACTCTCTAATATATGCTACTGGGATACCATGTTAGCTACATGTGGAAGATTGAAACTGGACTCCTTCCTTACACCACAGAAAAATTCAACTAAAGGTACATTAAAGACTTCAATTTAAAACCTAATACTATAAAAATCCTGGAAGATATCCTATGAAATGTCATTGTGGACATAGAACCAGGCAATGACTTCATGACAAAAAGGCCAAAGCAATAGTAACAAAAACAAAAACAAAATACACCTGATAAATGAAACCTAATTAAACTAAAGAGCTTCTGCACTGCAAAAGTAACTATCAACAGAGTAAACAGACAGTCAACAGAGTCCGGGAGGGTATTTTCAAACTATGAGTCTGACAAAGTTCTAATATCCAGATTCTCTAAGGGACTTAAATTGAGAAGCAAAACACAAACAACCCCATTAAAAAATGGACAAAGAACATGAACAGACTCTTTTCCACATACAATAATTGGAAAAAAAAATGCTCTATCTCTAATCATTAGAGAAATACAAATGAAAACCACAATGAGATATACTCTCACACCAGTCAGAATGGCTACTATTAAAAAGTCAAAAGATAACAGATGCTGGAGAATTTGCATTATACGTTGATTGGAAGCAATTAGATGATTTCTCAAAGAACTTAAAAGAGAACTACCATTCTACCCAGAAATCTCATTACTGAGTATGTACGTAAATGAATATAAATCATTCTACAATAAAGTAATATGCATGTGTATGTTCATTGCAGCACTCTTCATAATAGCAAAGATAACGAATCATCCCAAATGTCCATCAACAGTAGACTACATAAAGAAAATGTGGAACATATACATCATGTAGTACTACACAACTATAAAAAAGAACAAAGATAACGTCCTTAGTAGCAACATGAATGGAGTTAGAGGCCTCATGCACAAAGAGAAAACCAAATACTGCATGTTCTTCCTTATAAATTGGAGCTAAATCTTGAATACACATGGACATATGAAAGGGAACAACACACACCAAGTCCTACTTGAGGATGGAGGATTGAAAAGCTACCTATCAGGTATTATGCTTATTATCTCTGTTGCGAAATAATCTGTACACCAAAGGCCCTGTAAAATGCAATTTGTCTGTATAACAAATCTGCACAGATACTCCAGAACCTAAAATAAAAGTTTACAAAAAGAATAATGTGATTAATTCTTTAGCCAACAATTTGAAAATATTTTTTAAAACTAAATTCAATCAAGTGATAAGTTTTGACTGTCTTTCAGCTTAGTAATGAAGTATTTTTTTTCTTTTTCACTCACTCAAAAGTTACATAAAAACAATGATAGAAATACTTTTGGGAAATGAGCAGTTAATGACATTTAATTTTTAGTATGAGTTTATATTCTTACTTAATTTCATATGAAACAAATGTTTAAATCAGTAGTTTAACCCAACATATAGTAAGAAAACCTTCTGAGTCAAGATATTAAATTCAAAGACTAAAATAAAATTGCAAAATTCTTATAAAAGCAAAATAGTGCACCACAATTCTTTAGTGGTCTTTAGTCTACTTTGTTATTAATTTTGATGTAATTATCTTATATCTTGAACATTTAAATTGAAGCCATGTTAACTTTTAAAAATACCTGTGTCTGGATATATAATAGTATATTTAGACGATGATGACAGATGATTAGATAGATAGATAGATAGATAGATAGATAGATAGATAGATAGATAGATTTTGTGTGTGTGTGTGTGTGTGTGTGTGTGATCATTATCCAGGTCTTAGCTCAAATTTCACCTCTTTTGAGGGAGGTTTTTCCTTGCTGTCTTATTCAAACAAACTTCTCTAGCCCAAGGCACACTTTATCCTATTACTTCACCTAGTTTGCTTCATAGCATGCAACATTAATCAAAAGTACCTTATTTATTATTTTACTTGGTTTTTAATTATCACAGGATTTTGAATTCCATGAGAATATGGATCTCGTCTATCTTGGCCTACTGTCTATTGCTTAGTAAACATTTATTGATATAGCTATATTTGCTGTTGTAAGTCATGTGTCATATTCTGGCCTTATGATTCAGATCAGATAGAGTCTGAAGTTAGTCACTTAGGCAAGGGTTATTTGAACACTACATTTAAAAGGGTCAGTTGAGCATGGGATTTACAGATTCATGGACACATATGGTCTTTGGTAAATACTGGTGGCTTTGTAAATTTAAACTCATGCCCCACAGCTAACTATTTATATATCATTAAGCGAATTATTCAACTGCTCTGAATTTCAGTTTCCAATTCTATAAGAATCTAAATAATAATAAATACCACACAGAGTTATTTTGGTGATTAAATTAAATAAATTTGAAAGTGATCATTAACGTTGTATATTTCTGTTGCATATATCTTTCTAGTTTACTAATCATGGTTTTGGATTAGAGTTTAATTTTTAAAAATTATGTATAGTTGATGATTCAAATTATCAACTTGTCAGGTTCTTGATCCACAGTTCCAAATAGAAAAGCAAAAGAAAAATAGCACAAAGCAAGTAGTCAACACTATAGTCATCTAACTGAGTCTCAGGAAGTGATATGACAGAATCATTTGTAACAACTAAACACAAAATACTCTTTAAACATTACGGAATAAAAACATTGTTCATGAGATAATTTTAATTCACTTAATGCTACTTTTAAGAAGCATTTCTTCTTGTCTGCTCCTTTCCGTTTGGGTCGACTTATAAAATAGTTAACTAGTACACACACACATTTAAAATAGAAAAATTTTGTAACAAATGAAAGTATTAGTCTGGTTTGTAGGAGGTTGCAATATATTTCATATAGAATATTTATTTAGGACTTTAGAGAAAATAAGATGGACTAGTTATGAATATTGATATTTCTACAATTGCATGACTGAATTTCATGGGACTGGAACTTTTCTATGAAGGATAGATGATGATGATGATGATGATGTATTTAGATAGACTGATCTTTGACTTAAAATGTTGAAATTCTTAATGTTTTGCAGGGTTTTTAAAATAATATTTACTATACACAAAAATTATCAAATGAATTTGCTTTTTGTGTTCATATTAATGTAAAATGAATACTGGTATAATTACCAACTCAATGAATGTTCTTATATTAAAATTTCCATACAATATATAGGCAAATCTGGATTTCCTTTTCCCAAAAGAAAACCCAGTAGAAAAACTGTGTGCTTCATTCTCTCATTACCCATTTGTACTGAGAAAATAAGTGACGGCATGCACTTTGCATAAGGGGAAAATCTCATTGTATTGTTTTCCAAAAAGTAATACTTAGTTCCCCTTATTCTGTTTACTTCACACACCTCACCTTTCAGATTTCTCAATCATATCAAAGTATTTCAGAAACCTGGAGTATAAATGTAGTTAAAAGTATAAATATTTGTATGAAACCTCCTGTTTTCTCCTTTTCACTCATTTCTTTCAATTAACTCTATATCTCACTTCTATAAACCTTCACTTTCTGTTTGTATGTTCTGTGTCCTCAGGAAACTTCTATACTATCACCTAAAATACTTAATACACTTCTGAGCATTTACCTTTAAGTGTATTGAATTGAATCGGTACTGTATTATGCTACAGTATTCTTAACCTTAGATTAGATGTTTTGAATTCATTGATTAATTATTGGACAAAAAACCATTTAGTTTTTTTTCAAAAACTGCTGGTTATTTCGAAATTTGTTGAATCATGCCATTGCTATAATATCCTACAGATGTGACACAGCTATATTACTAGGAAAACAGTGGGGAATGCATGCAATAGAAGACACAGAAGGTCTATATGTTTCATAATGTAATAGTTTGTTTTAAAATATATTTGTATACTGTTGATGCTTTTTACACTCTAAAATATGAATCAATCCATTCTTGTCAGGAATCAGATGGCTAGAACAGTTCTTTCTCAGTTTAGATTAGTTCTCTTTTAAAAATGTTAATCAAAATTAAGAATTATGAAGTTAATTTAATAATTAGATTACCAGTCTGATTCATTTAAAAATGCTTTAAAGGAGCACAATGTTTTTTCTTCCCTTTCTTTCCCTGTCCTGAATTAAAATGCTTTTTGTTCTGACTTAGTAAGTGTCTACCTGATAGAACACATTTATCTTCTGTTGAGTGGATATCATATGAAACTTCTATGAAAGTTTAATATGTCATGTTTTGTGACAAACATTTTGAAATGTCTTTGTCTTCTAATTTTGAGAAAGTCTAAAATAAGTTGAAGCAGTTTATAGAACATTATACATAATTTTTGAAGGAGGTTGACTATTTGCCTGTATATTCTAACAGAATGTCACTTAGGCTGGTTAACAAATCTATACTTTGTAGTTTAATTTTGAGCCATTATTCAGCTGAAAATTCTATATTAAGGTGCTGGGTGCCCTGTCTATTGCAATTTATTCAATCAGTAAAATCTAATATCAGCACTAAATCAGTACACAGTTTCAGTGTACTTAGAACTTGAAATCTCATTTGGGCACTGATTCCTTCTTATCATTTGTTAAAATACGAAGTAAAGATAGAGATGTTTAACTCTTTCTGATAAGATAGCTCCAAAATGCTAATTTTATAGTCTATTAAATTTTAAAGATTACAAGTCTTAATTCCAGCAAAACAAAATTTAGCTTTATTTAGTGTTACATAGAAAAAAATACAAAGGATATTTCATTTAACTCTCATATATATTTATCAGTGTTTAAGAATTTTCTTATTTAGACTTAGATTGCTTAATGTTTCAAAGTCAAGGTTACTGAAAAGTTTGACCAGAATCTAGCATTTTCTATATATCAATAGTATATAATATATTCTAAGATGATTGATATAAATGAGTTAGTTAATGGTGACATTTTTTCCCCAAAGTTGTATTGGAGTAAATAGTTTCAGTCTTTAAAATATATTTCCTAAGCAAGCATAAATTTTAACATAAATATACTTTCAAGCTAAAAAATGTAATTAAAGCTATTAACATTATTCTGAAAAAGTAACCTGAAAGTTTCACACAAGCATAATCTTCCATAGTGTCTTAGTATGAAACTTCCATGTGATTTTTATTGTATACATTTTAGAATAAAAGGCTATCAACCTATTATAATGGCTAAATCCAACACCCTAAAAATTCCAATTATTGATGAGGAATAACAGTAACTCACATTTATTGTACATGGGAATGCAAAATAGTACAGCCACTATGGAAGACTGTTGGCAATTTCTTACAAAGTTAAACAGCCTTACCATATGATCCAGCAATTATATTCTTAGGTAGGTACCCAACTGATTTGAAAATTTACATTCTAACAAATCCTACATACAAATGATTACAGCAGCTTTACTCATAATTATAAGAAAACAGGAGACGGAGACAACGAAGATGTCTTTCAATAGGCAAGTGGGCAAGCAAATGGTAGTACCTCAGTAAAATGAAATGCTATACACTGATGATTCCATTTATATGAAATTCTGAAAAGGGCAAGCAATAGAAATGGTAAATAGATCAGTGGTTGCCAGGGATATAGAAGACGGTTAGTTCAATAGGCAAAACATGAGATATTTGTTACGATAATCAAACTATTCTATAAGGTACTATAATAGTTGATATATAACACTGTAAGTTTGTCAAAATATAGAATGTTGCAGCCAAATGCTGTAAAATGTGCATAGTATCTACAATGGATTGCACAAAATCTCAACTTTTCAAAACAAAATTGGCTATAGAGTAGTTCTCAGGTTCTACATATTCTTTTTTATTTTACTTTAAGTTCTGAAATAGAAGTGCGGCACATGCAGTTTTGTTACATAGGTATACATGTGTAATGGTTGTTTTCTGCACATGTCAACCCAACATCTCGATTCTAAGCCCCACATGCATTAAATATTTGACCTAATGCTCTCTATCCTCTCACCCCTCAGTCCCAGACTGGCCCCAGTGTGCGTTGTTCCCGTTCCTGTGTCCATGTGTTCTCATTGTTCAACTCTCATTTATGAGTGAAAACATGCAGTGTTTACTTTTCCATTCATGTGTTAGTTTGCTGAGGATAATGGCTTCCAGCTTTATCCATGTTTTGGCAAAAGACATGATCTCATTCATTTTTATGCCTGCATAGTATTCCATGGTGTATATGTACCACATATTCTTTTTTCAGTCTACAATGATGGGCATTTGGGTTGGTTCCATGTCTTTGCTATTGTAAATAGTGCTGCAATGAACATACGTGTGCATGTGTCTTTAGAGTAGAATAATTTATGTTCCTTTGGGTATATATCCAGTAAGGGGTTTGCCGGACCCAATGATATTTCTGGTTGTAGATCCTTGATGGATCGCGACACTGTCTCCCACAATGGTTGAACTAATTTACAAACTTACCAACATTTTAAAATTGTTCCTATTTCTCCACACCCTTGCCAGCATCTACTGTTTCTTGACTTTTTAATAATCACCATTATACTTGTGTGAGATGGTATCTCATTGTGGTTTTGATTTGCATTTCTCTAATGATCAGTGATGTTGAGCTTTTTTTCATGTTTCTTGGTCACATAAATGTCTTCTTTTGAGAAGTGTCAGTTCATATCATTTGCCCACTTTTTGATGGGGTTATTTGCTTTTTATTTATTGTAAATTTGATTAAGTTCCTTGTAGATTCTGTATATCAGACCTTTGTCAGATGGGTCTTTTGCAAATATTGTATATATCTCCTGTTCTGTAGGTTTCCTGTTCACTCGAATGACAGCCTCTTTTGCCATGCAGAAGCTCTTTAGTTTAATTAGATGGGTTTTCAGCATTTTTTTCGTTGGTTCTTTCTCATCATTAGTTTGTCTAGTTCTGATCTTTGAGGCTGCTGACCCTTTGATGGGGTTTGTGTGCAGGTTTTATTGTTCCTGTTGTTGATGCTGTTGTTGTTGCTTTCTGTTTGTTTCATTTTTATTTTTCCTTCAATGGTCAGGTCTCCCTCTTGTAGGACTGCTGTGGTTTGCTGGGGGTTCAATTCAGGTCCTATTGATCTGGTTTGTTCCCAAGCCTAAAGATGTCACTTGAAGAGGCTGGAGAACAGCAAAGATGGGTACCTACTCCTTCCTCTGGGATCTCTGAACTTGGAGGGGTACTAACCTGATGCCAATAGGAATGCTCCTGCATAGGGTGCCTGACAACCCCTCTTGGAGGGTCTCACCCAGTTAGGTGGCACAGGGAGCAGGACCATTTAATGAAGCACTCTTATTCTCCTTTGTTGGAGGAGGTGTGCTTTGCTGGTGGGAAACCCACTAGTCTGGGCTGTCCAGATTCCTCCAAACTAGCAGGAGGAAAGACTAAGTCTGCTGGTCCACGAAGACTGTGGCTTCCCCTCCTACTAGGTGCTCAGGCCAGGGAGATCAGAGTTCTGTACCTGAGCCCCTGGCTAGAGTGGTTGAGGTTCTTCCAAGGAGGCCCTGCTCAGTGAGGATAGATGGATCAGGGTCAAGCCTGAAGAGGCACTCTGGCTGCAGTCTGCCACAGCTGGTGTGTTGGGCTGTGGGGGATCCCTCTTGGGACCAAGTCATCAAGCCTCCCTGGCACCAGCAGAGGAAAAGTGCAGCCTGAAGCTATAGAGAGGGCTGTCACCCTTCCCCAACCCTGGGAGCTTAGTGTGTTAGGCAGCTATGAATCTTAGTGTTGGCTGTTACCCTCCCCTGCCAAGGAGCTCAAATGGCTTAAAGACCAGGAGTTTTCGTGCACTGGGCACTGGGCAGTTCCGGGGGAGAGCAGTAATTGATGGCCATCTCCCAGCACTCCCCAGTTTTCTCTGGGAAGCACAGGCCTTAGCTGACCTCTGAGCCAGAAAAGAGTGGACCCAGTTTCTCCATGGGATTAACACATGTCTATTCGGCACAGTATAGCCTCTGTGCATTGCTCCACCTGAGTATTTTCCTGGTGACCTGGGAAGATATTGGATCCTTCAGTGAAGCCAGAACCCACTCCAAGCCATGGGACATCCTAGTGCCTCAGGGATGTGGCATGCAGCTCTGGAATAGGTAGCCAAGATCTGTGTCCAGCACTCAAGCAGGGAAGGAGCCCCCAACGTCAGAGCACAGAGAAGGGCAAGATGGGTGGGGCCCTGGATCAGGGCTAAAGTTGGGTGTGCCTCCCTCTGCTGTGCAGGTCCAGAAAGGGTGTGGCATATCTCCCTGTAACTGTGTCTACCTGAAGGAAATTTTGGCCCACAACACCTAACAAAAGAAAACCAAGCGTGGCACTGGTGATTGAAGGGAATGCCCAGAAAGCCGAGAAGCAAATTTGGTGAGGGTGCCATCTCTCCACTCCCAAAGCAGAGCATGCCTACAAATGACAAAAAGTACAAAGAAGTCATATGGCTATTAGCCAAACTACTGGCCGTTACTCCCTGGCACCATCTACTGGATAAAAATAAAAACTACAACACCAAATATTCTGCCAATATATACACCTGTGAAAATGAGAGTAATAATGCACGCATACGTAAGGATCCTGTACAGAGCATTGGCCCTCTGAGTGTCCAGAAGGAAAGCCAACTGACTATACTCAACTTACACCACAGTTAAAGGAATACTAAGCTTCTCAGATGAGACATAATAAGCACAAAACTCTGACAATTAAAAAAGCCAGAGTGTCACTTACCTTCAAAAGCCAAAGTATCCCTTACCCACTAGCTCCCCAGCAATGGTTCTTTACCAGTCTGAAGTGACTAAAATGACAGACGTAGAATTCAGCATCTTGATGGCAAGGAAGTTTACTGAGATTCAGGAGAAAGTTGAAACCCTATCCAAGGAATCCAAGAAATCTAGTAAAATAATCCGAGAGCTGAAAGATAAAATAGACATTTTAAGAAAGAACTAAACTTCTAAAGCTAAAATGAGAACTACAATAATTTCATATTACAATCTGAAGCATTAACAGCAGAATAGGCCAAGCTGAGGAAAAAATTTCAGAGCTCAAAGACAAGTTCATTAAAAAAACTTAATCAAATAAAAATAGAATTAAGAAAAATGAACAAAACTTCGGAGAGATATGGGAGTATGTAGAAAAACCAAATCTACAGCACATTAGCATTACTGAGAGAAAGGGAGAGAATAAGCGACTTAAAAAATATATTAGAGGACATCATCCATGAAAATTTCCCTAATCTCTCTAAAGATATTGACATGCAAATCGAAGAAATACATAAAACCATGGCTAGATACTATAAAAGATGGCCATTCCTAAAACACATAGTCATCAGAGTCACCAAGGTCAATCCAAAAATAAATAAACAAGGGGAGAGACAGCGGGGGTGGGGAGGGAGGGGAGGGTGGGGAGGGATAACATGGGGAGAAATGCCAGATATAGTATGCACCTAAATTAAGTAAATAAATTTTAAAAAAAAGAACTTACTCATGTAATCAAATACCGCCTGTATCTAATAATTTATGGAAAAATAAAAATATATAAATTAAAATAAAATAAATAAATAGATAAATAAAAACAAATAAACCCTTAAAGGCAGCTAGAAAGAAGGGTTGAGTCATATATACAAGGAACACCATCAAGCTAGAAGTAGACCTCTCAGTAGACACCTTATCAGCCACAAGAGATTGAGGGCCTATTTTTAGCACCCTTAAAGGAACGAAATTATAACAAGTATTTCACATTTCACCAAACTAAACTTCATAAACAAAAAAGAAATAAAATCCTTCAAAAACAAGCAAATGATGGAAGGGAGGGTTCATTTCAACTAGACCAGTCTTATAGGAGGTTGTTAAGTTAGTGCTAAACAGAGAATCAAAAGAACAACGCCTGCTAATACAAAACACACGTAAGCACACAGTACACAGGTTCTATAAAGCAATTATACAATCAAGCCTATATAATAACCAGCAAACAACATGATGACAAAATCAAAATCTCACATGTCAGTGCTAACCCTGAATGCAAATGGGCTAAATTCCCCCACTTAAAAGATACAGAGTTGCACGCTGGATAAAAAGAGAAGACTCAGTCACCCATTGTCTTTAAGAGATCCATCTCACATGTAGTAACACACCAAGGCTCAAGATAGTGTGTTGGATAAAGATGTACAATGTAAACAGAAAAAGAAAATGAGCAAGAGATGCTATTTTTATATCACGTAAAACAGACTTTAAACAAATAAGAATGACAATGATGAGCATTATATATTGATAAAGGATACAATCCAACAAGAAAACTTAACTATACTAAATATATGCACATCAAACATTGGAGTACTCAGATTTATAAAACAAGTTCTTCTTGGCCGACAAAAAGACTTAGACAACCACAAAATAATATTAGGAGATTTCAACACCCCACTGACAATGTTAGATAGATCATTGAGGCAGAAAACTAACAAAGAAATTTGACACTTGACCAGCTGGACCTAAGAGACATTACAGATCACTCCTTCTAGCAACCACAGAATATACATCATTCTTACCTGCACACAGAACATATTCTAAGGTTGACCACATGCTCAGACATAAAGCAAGTGTTAATTTTTTTAGAAAAATTGAAATTATGCAAAGCACACTCTCAGTCCATAGTGCAATAAAAACAAATAAATATCAAGATCTCTCAAAACTACACAAGTATATGGAAATTAGACAACTTGTTTCTTAATAACTCCTGGGTTAACATCAAAATTAAGGCAAAGATTTTAAAAATCCTTTAAATTAATGAAAATAGAAACAGAACTTACCAAAATCTCTGGATTGAAGCTAAACCAGTGTTAAGAGGGAAATGTATAGCCCTAAATGCCTTCAAGAAGTTAGATCTCAAATTAACAACCTAAATCTGCAACTTACTAGGGGGAAAAAAGAACAAATCAACCCCAAAGCTAGCAGAAGAAAATAAATAACTAAAATTAGAGAAAAATTAATGAAATTGAGCTGAAAATATCCATATAAAAGATTATGAAAGGAAAGATTGTTTCTTTGCAAAGACAAATAAGATTGATAAACCATTATCTAGATTAACAAAGAAAAAAAGAATATCTAAATAATTTCAATCAGAAATGACAAAAGTGACATTACAACTGATCTCACAGAAATATAAGATGCTCCAAGATTCCTAGGAATGACTCCATGCACCCAAATTAGAAAATCTAGAGGAAATAGATTCCTGTAAACACATAATCTCCCACGATTGAATCAGGAAGACACCAATATCAAACTCTGAAATTTCATCAGTAATAACAAACCTACCAATCAAAAAATATCCACAGCTGAATTCTACCAGAGGTAGAATGAAGAACTGATATCAATTATAGTGAAACTATTCCAAAAAAACAAGGAGTAGGGACTTCTCTTTAACTCAGTCTATGAAACTAGCATCACCCTAATACGAACATTTGGCAGAGACACAATGAAGAAAAAATATTTAAGGCCACTATTTTTCATAAATATGATGCAAATGTCCACAAGAAAATACTAGTAAATCAAATCAAGCAGCACATCCAAAAGTTAATTTACCACAGTCAAGTAGGCTTTATTCCTGAGATGCAAGGTTTGTTCAACATACATAAATCAATAAATGTGATAAAACATATGAAGAGAATTAAAAGCAACAAATATATAGTCATCTCAGTATACACATGGAAAGTTTTCCATAAAATCCAAACTTCTTCATGATAATAACCTTCTGCATACTAGATATTGAAGGAATATCTCTCAAAATAATAAGAGCCATTTGTGACAAACCCACAGCCAACAAAATATTGAATGGGCAAAAGCTAGAACCATTCCCCTTGAGAACTGGAACAAGACAAGGATGCCCACAATCACCACTCCTATTTAACATAATATTGGAAGTGCTAGCAAGAGCCATCAAGTGGAGAAAAAAAAAGGCATTCAAATAGGAAAAGAACAAGTCAAATTATCTCTCTGTCGGCGATATGGTTTTCTACTTAGGAAACCTTAAAGACTTTGTTAAAAAAACAAAAAAAGGCCACTAGAACGGATAAACAATTTTAGTAAGGTTTCAGGATACAAAATTCATGTACAAAAAATTCAGTAGCATTTCTATACACCAATAACATCCAGACTGAGAATCAAATCAAGAACACAATCCCATTTACAATTGCAACAAAGAAAGTGAAATACCTAGGAATGCAGCTAACCAAGAAGGTGAAAGATGTCTATAAGAACTACAAAAAAATTGCTGCAAGAAATCAGAGATGACACAAATATATGGAAAAATAATCCATGCTCATGAATTGGAAATATCAATATCATTAAAATAGCCACATTACCGAGAGCAATTTATAGTCAGTGCTATTCCTGTGAAAGTCTGAACATCGTTCTTCAAAGAATGAGAAAAAAATATTTTAACTTTCATATGGATCCAAAACAACCCTGAATAGACAAGGCAAACCTAAGCAAAAAGAACAAAGCTGGAGATATTACACTACATGATTTCAAACAATACTATAAGACTACAGGAACCAAAACAACATATCACTGGCACAAAAACAGATGCATAGACCAATGAAATAGAATAGAAAACTCAGAAATAAAGCCACGCACCTATAATCACTTGATCTTTAACAAGACCAACGAAAACAAAAAATGGAGAAAGTACTCCATATTCAATAATTGACATTGAGGTAACTGGCTAGTCATTTGCAAAATAATGAAACTAGACCCTTATTTTTCTTTCACCATATATAAAACTTAACTCAAGATGTATTAAAGATTTAAATATAGGACTGAAAACTACAAAAATCTTACAGAAAAACCTAGGAAATACCCTTCTCCACATTAGCTTTGGTGAGGAATTTTTGGCTAAGTTCCCAAAAGCAATTATAGCAAAAAAAAAAAAAAAAGTAAAAGAAAAGTGAAACCTAATTAAACTAAATATATTCTGCACAGTGAAGGTAACTATCAACAGAAGAAACAGACAACCCACAGAATGGGAAAAAACACAGTCACAAACTATGCATACTACCAAGCCTGATATCTAGAATCTATAAAAAATTTAAACAAATCAACAAAAAAACCGATTTCAATACAAACTGGGCCATGGGTATGAAAAGTAGACATACAAGCAGCTAACAAAAATATGAAAAAATGCTCATCAATAATCATTAGAGAAATGCAAATCAAAAACACAATGAGATGTAATCTCACACAACTCAGAACGGCTGTTATTAAAAAGCCAAAAATCACAGATGCTGTCAAGGTTGCACATAAAAGGGAAAACTTATACACTGTTGGTGGAAATGTAAACTGGTTCAGCCACTGTAGAAAGCCCTTTGGAGAGTTGTCAAAGAACTAAGAGTTAAACTACCATTTGACCCAGCAGTTACATTATGGGTTACATACCCAAAGGAAAATAAATTGCTCTACCAAAAAGACATATGCTCTCATGTTTACCGCAGCAATATTCACAATAGTAAAGACATGGAATCAACTAAATGTCTATCAACAGTGGACTAGATAATGTCGTACACATACACCATGGAATACTATGCAGCCATAAAAGAGAATAAAATAATGTCCTTTGCAGTAAGATGAATGAAGCTGGAGGCCATACCCTTAAGTTAATTAATGTAGAAACATAAAACCAAATACCACATGTCCTTACTTATAAGTGGGAGCTAAACTTTGAGGGCACATGGACGTAATCATGGGAACAATAGACACTTTGAGCAACTAGCAGGGAGAGACGTGGTCAAAGATTGAAAAAAAATGCCTGTTGAGTATTATGCTTACTAATTTGGTGCAATATACCCATGTAACAAACCTGTACATGTATATCCTATATCTAAAATAAAAGTGAAATTAAAAAAAATGACAGGAACTACAAGGAAATGTAGCCATATGATCTTAATGACTTTTAAGATTTTTAGTACTTATTACTGAATGTAACCATGGAAATTCCATGAAATACACATTAATATAAAATGACAGTAGACTTCAGCTAATTTTTTTCAGTTTTATTTACAGAGTACATTATACATACTACACATTATTTTGGAAAATGTTTATAAAGTTCTGGACTAGGTAAATATTTTTCCAGTTTCTATTTCCATTATCAATTGTAAAATCACATTTCAAAATTTATGTGAGGCATTACAAAATTACCTAGGAATAGTCTTTTCTCTCTATGGCTGACAGAATTGTCATCATTCTTCAATATTCTTGTTAATTCTAAACATTTGCTAGGGTGTGACTGCCCTCCCAAAAGTTTTTCACCCTGTATTGGTGGCGGCATTATTATAAAGATTGATTAGGAAAGCCAGAATTAAGAATAATGCTACCTTTTTAAAATATATTTTTCAAATTTTCACATTGATCACAAATTAATTTGATTTTTAAAACTCTAAAGAATTAATTTTTTACTTTTAATTTTTGAGGGTACATAGTAGATATATATATTATGGGGCACATGAGATGTTTTGATACAGGCATGCAATGTGAAATAAGCACATCATGGAAAATGGGATATCCATCTCCTCAAGTATGCAAGCAGTACAATTACACTCTTTTAGTTACCTTAAAATATACAATTAATTTATTATGGACCACAGTCACCCTGTTATGCTATCAAGTTTTATGTCTTACTCTTTCTTTCTGACTCTTTTTTGTAGCCATTAATTATTCCCACCTCCCCGCATGCCCTCCCCTATTCTTCTTAGCCTCTGGTAATCGCCATTCTACTCTCTATGTCCGTGAGTTCAACTGTTTTGATTTTTAGATCCCACAAATAAGTGAGAATATGTGATATTTGTCTTTCTGTGCCTGGCTTATGTCACTTGACATAATGACCTTCAGTTCTATCTATATTCTTGCAAATGACTGAATCTATTCTTTTTATAGCTGACTGGTACTCCACTGTGTGTACATACTACATTTTCTTTATCCATTCATCTATTGATGGACACTTAGGTTGCTTCCAAATTTTGGCTATTGTAAACTACCATAACAAACATGGGAGTGCAGATATCTTTTAGATATACTGATTTCCTTTCTTTTGAGAATATACCCAGGAGTGGGATTGCTGAATCAGATGGTACCTCTATTTTACTTTTATAACAATCCTCCAAACTGTTCTCCATAGTGGTTGTACTAGTTTACATTCCCACCAACAGTGTACAATGCTTGCCTTTTCTCCACATCCTCACCAAAATTTGTTATTACCTATCTTTTGGATATAAGCCACTTTAGCTGAGGTAAGATGTTGTCTCATGTAGTTTTTATTTGCATTTCTCTGAGGATCTATGATTTTCAGCACCTTTTCATATGTCTGCTTGCCATTTGTATGTCTTATGAGAATTATCTATTCAAATCTTTTGCCCATTTTTTATTGAATTATTAGATTTTTTCCCCTATAAAGTTGTTTGAGCTCCTTATGTGTTCTGGTTATTAATCCCTTGTCAGATGGGCAATTTGCAAATATTTGCTCCTTCTGTGGGTTGCCTTTTCATTTTATTTTATTATTACTATTATTATTATTTTTTGCCACGCAGAAGGGTTTTAAATTGATGTGCTCTCAGTTGTTCATTTTTTCCTTTGGTTGCCCATGCATGTGGGATACTATGCAAGAAATTTTTGCCCAGACCAATGTCCTAAAGATTATTTCCAGTATTTTGCTGTAGTAGTTCAATAGTCTAAGGTTATAGACTAAATGTTTAAGTCATTTTGTTTTGATTTTTGTATATGGCAAAAGATAAGAGTCTAGTTTTATTTTTCTGCATATGCATATACAGTTTTCCCATCACCATTTATCGAAGAGACATTTTCCCCAGTGTATGTTTTTGGCACCTTTATCGGAATGAGTTTATTGTAGGTGTGTGGATTTGTTTCTGGGTTCTCTATTTTATTCCACTAGTCTACGTGTCTATTTCTTATGCCAGATTATGCTGTTTTGGTTACTATAGCACTGTAGTATAATTTGAAGGCAGATGATGTAATTCCTCCAGTTTTGTTATTTTTGCCTAGAATAGCTTTGGCTATTCTGTGTCTTTGTGGTTCTATATAAATCCTGTGATAGTTATTTTCTCTGTGAAGAATGTCCTTGGTATTTAGATAATGATTGCATTGAATCTGTAGATTGCTTTGGGGAATATGGAAATTTTAACATTATTGATTCTTTCAATCCATGAACATGGACTTTTCTCCATTTTGTTGTGTCCTCTTCAATTTCTTTCATCAGTGTTTTATAGTTTTCATTACAGAGATCTTTAACTTCTTCAGTTAATTCCTACGTATTTAATTTTATTTGTGGCTATTGTAAATGGGATTCCTTTTTAACTTCTTATTCAGATTGTTCACTGTTGGCATATAGATATACTACTGATTTTTGTATGTTGATTTTGTATCCTGCAACTTCAATGAATTTATCAGTTTCAAATGTCTTGTGTGTAGTCTTCAAATTTTTCCAAATATAAAATCATATCATTTGCAAAGAAGGATAATTTGATGTCTTCCTTTCCTATGTTGATGCCATTTATTTTTTCTTTGCTTGTTGCTTTTCCTAGAACTAGTAGTATATTAAATAACTGTGGTGAAAGTGGGCATCCTTGTTGTTTTCAAGATCTCTGAGAAAATGCTGTCATTTTTTTCCTATGCAATGTGATACTAGCTGAGTGGCATATCTGTCTTTTATTATGTTAAGGTATGTTTCTTCTATCCCTGGTTTTGTGATTTTTTTTAAATCATGAAGCAATGTTGAATTTTATCAAGTGCTTTTTTAGCATTAATCGGCATAATCATAACGCCTTTACCTTTCATTCTGCTGGCATGATGTATCACATTGATTGATTTACATATGTTGAACCATGCTTGCACACCAAATATAAACCTCACATGGTCATGATAAGTGATATTTCTAATATTTGGTTGAATTCTCTTTGCTAGTTTTTTAATAAGGATTTTTACATCAATATTCATCAGAAATATTAACCTGCACTTTTCTTTGTTGTTGTTGTGTCTTTATCTGGTTTTGGTATCAGCATAATACTAACTTCTTAAAATGAGTTTGGAAGTATTTTTCTCCTCCTCTATTTATTGGAATAGTTTAAGTAGGATTGACATTGGGTCTTTATTAAATGTTTACTAGAATTCAGCAATGAAATGACTGGGTCCTGGGTTTGTTTTTTTTTAATTATTATTGGGAGACTTTTTTATTAGAGCTTTGATCCCATTACTCATTATTGGTCTGCTGAGGTTGTGGATATCTTTGTAATTTAATCTTTGTACATTTCTTCTAGATTTTTCAATTGGTTGGCATATAATTGTTCATTGTAGCCACTAGCGATCTTTTGAATTTCTGTAGTATGGGTTGTATTGTCGCCTTTCTCATTTCTGATTTAATTATTTGTATCTTCTCTCTTCTTTTTATTTGTTAGTGTCTCTAGATGTTTGTC
>CAUYLG010067806.1:0-10573 GCA_963573385.1 Cacajao melanocephalus
CAGGCTGGAGTGCAATAGCGCCATTTCGGCTCACTGCAACCTTGGACTCATGAGTTCAAGCAATTCTCTCTCCTCAGCCTCCCAAGTACCTGGGGTTACAGGTGCCTGCCACCACGCCCAGCTACTTTTCGTATTTTTAGTAGAGATGGGGTTTCACCATGTTGGCCAGGATAGTCTTGATCTCTTGACCTTGTGATCTGTCTGCCTCAGCCACCCAAAGTGCTGGGATTACAGGCATGAGCCCCATGCCCAGTCCTGGTCTGCTTTTTAATAAACTGTTACTCCTGCTCTGCCACTTGCCTCCATCTGGCTTTCTTCCTGATGACCCTCAGTGGAATTCTTTCTTCTAAGGAGGCAAGAATTGAGGTTGTTGCAGATGTGTACAGATTCACCACGGGGAACTCGGATGCCTCCCACCGGTAACAGGTCGAGGATGCTAGGTGAAAATGTTATGTAAGCTGCATGCTTTTTACAAATGGTAGTGGTTCTCGTGTCCAGCCACAGCCATGGCACCTTCCCTGTATGGAAGTCCCTTCAGTAAACCTATGTCTCCTTTGCTGTCTCCAGATCTCCTCTTCTACCTCTCCTACATGGTGCCTCCGCTACTGGAGTAAAGTGGAGTCCCGCAGAGCACCCTCTCCCTGCAATTTTTTTTTCTTTTTTGAGACAGAGTTTCGCTCTGTCGCCCAGGCTGGAGTGCAGTGGCACGATCTCTGCTCACTGCAACCTTCGTCTCCCAGGTTCAAGCGATTTTCCAGCCTCAGCCTCCCTAGTAGCTGGGATTACAGGCGCCTGCCACCACGCCCGGCTATTTATTTATTTGTTTATTATTATTTTTTTTGGGTATTTTTTAAGTAGAGGCGGGGTTTCGCCATGTTGGCCCGGCTAGTCTCGAACTCCCGGCCTCAAGTGATCCTTCCACCTTGGCCTCCCAAAATGCTGTGATTACAGGCGTGAGCCACAGCGCCCAGCCTCTCTCCCTACATCTTTATGTGCCTGCAATGCCAAGAGACAGCTCCTGGCCCCTGGGTTAGGGTCGGGGCCCCAGAGGCCCAGGGTCAAGGCTATGGCCGCATCCCAAGGACGTGCATCCCTGCAAGGGGCTGCACCCGGCAGGCAAGGCAGAGGCTCCGCTGGGGCCGGCTGAGAGTCCAGCTCCGAAAAGCCAGTGGAGGTGCTCCTTGAAGAACTAGCGGAATCCCACGGATCTCAGGGGTTCTGTCCTGGCCTGCGGCCCTGGATCATCCACCCTGGGGCGGGGTGGGGAGCAGACCTCCCCCTTCTTGGCTGGGACTGAGGGTCCCGCTTCCCCAAAGGCCTAGGCTGGGGTTCCCAGCCGCCTGCCCCAATGGGCAGCGCCCGGCCCCGCCCAACCCCCCGAGGCCTGGCACTCCCCCTCACCCAAGATGGCACGGACGGCCTCAGTACGTCACGCGACCCGCCCGCCGGGCTCCTACTGCGCTGCTCTTAACTCTGCAGTTGGAGACCCAGCGGCGAAGCGGGCAGCATGACCTGGGGCCGCTGGTGGCCAGGGCGGCGCTTGGGCCGCTGTTGTGAGGCTGCGCGCTGGCGCTGCAGGGCGGGATGCTGTACCCCCGGGAGAGCCTGTCACAGGAGTGCAAGGAGCTGGACGGCCTGTGGAGCTTCTGCGCTGACTTCTCCGACAACCCGCGTCGGGGCTTCAGGGAATAGCGGTGGCCACTGCGGAAGGTGAGGGCCCGGGGCAGGGCCTGGAGGAGCCCGGAAGCCGGGCGGAATGAGTGGAGGAGTCCGGGCCCCCAGCAGGCTCCTTCCCCTGGGCATCCCGCAGTTGGGGGCCCCTCCGGTTTAAGGTGAACGGGCTTGGGGGTTCGGGATTGGAGGACTGGGGACCGAGCAGAGGAGGCGGAAGGAGCTCAGCTCCTGCTGAGCCCCCTCCCAAGGCAAAGGCTGAGCCAGGGCAGTGTCCTTGTTTTTACTGTTTATTTTTAATTTTTAAAATTTGTTTGAGGCTGGGTTTGGTCCTGTCACCCAGGCTGTAGCGCAGTGGCGCCATCCAAACTTCTGAGCTCAAACGATCCTCCCACCCCAGCCTTGAGAGTTAGCTGGGGTCCCCACATCTGGCTAATTAAAAAAAACAAACCCTTTTTTTTTCTTTTCTTTTCTTTCTTTCTTTTTTTTTTTTTTTTTTGTAGATATAGGGTCTCACTATGTTGCCCAGGCTGGTCTCGAACTCCTGGCCTCAAGCCATCCTCTTATGTTGACTTTCCAAAGCACTGATTACAGGCATGAGCCATCCAGACAC
This sequence comes from Cacajao melanocephalus, assembly GCA_963573385.1. Taxonomy (NCBI): domain Eukaryota; kingdom Metazoa; phylum Chordata; class Mammalia; order Primates; family Pitheciidae; genus Cacajao; species Cacajao melanocephalus. Next base: position 2,285 of record CAUYLG010067806.1, read on the forward strand.
TCTTCCGGCCAGTCCGGCCAGAGAGGCATGCACTGCACAGAGCTGAGCTCCGGGATTAGGAGGAGGGGACACTTTAGACATCCTGAGGTCAGCTCTGCTGAGGCAGGAAGGTACCTTGGTTTCCAAGGTTCAGATAGAGGACAGGATGTGACATCAGGCCAAGGACTGTTCCCCTCCTGACTTTGATGTGGTCAGCAGAGAAATGGGACCAGTGAGGTCTGGGCCGCTTTTGCCTCCTCTACATACTCTTTTTCTGACTTCGCGGCATTCAGTATAGGAGGAAGAGAGGAGAGGGCTGGGTGCCAGCGTATGCCTCACAGTGTGCAAAGCAAAGGCCCCACCTGTCCCCTCAAACAGCCTTCCTCTCTGTGACAGACAGTGTGTCATCTGCCTTTTAGTCACAGGTCTGGATCTTCTTGCCTCTGCCTGAGATGTGGCCCTAGGCTCACCCCTGTTTTGGGAGATATTGGGCTCCATTCGCTCGGAAGAGGAATTCCTGGCCCCACTGGCCCAGGAGCACAAACCGCCCTGGCAGTTGACCTGTCAGAAGCAAGTTATCCATCCGTTCCGCCAAAAGTCCCCACTATGTGTCATGGCTTGCGCTAGGCCTGGGGGCACAGCTGTGAAGCACACTGGTCCCGGATCCCTTTGGGGGCCTAGGAGCTGAGCCCGGCCCTTCTGTCCGCTGTCGGGTTTCACCTTGGATGTGCTGGTTCCCTCCATCTTCAAAGACATTGGCCAGGACTGGTGGCTGCGGCATTTTGTCACCTGGGTGTGGTATGAACGGGAGGTGACCCTGCCAGAGCGGTGGACTCAGGACCTGTGCACAAGAGTGGTGCTAAGGATTGGCAGTGCCCACTCCTATGCCATTGTGATCAGTGTGGGCAGGAGCATGCAGGGTAGATGGGTGGGCATGGCTGCTGAACAGCATGGGATCCCCAGTGGCCACCCACAGCCTGTCTCCTGGGGTGGGATGGTGGGTGGCCCTGCCTTGGGGGCTGTGCCCTGTGTAGGGGGATAGGTGGCCTGATCTACTGCATTGGAATGGCATTCTTCCTGTGTGACTGGCAGGCCTGTGAGCCCCATGCTGCAGGTTATGTGAGGAAGTGCCCGATAGCAGGGCCCCTCCTCATGCCCTGACCTGCCACCCCCATATCTCCTGTGTCTGCAGTGATAAATAGGGTAAGCATGAGGGGGGCTACCTCCCTTTCAAGGCCGACATCAGCAGTCTGGTTCAGGTGGGGCCCCTGCCCTCCTGCCTCTGCATCACTATTGCCATCAACAACATGCTCCCCCTCCACCCAGCCACCAGGGACCATCCGCTACATGACCGACACCTCCAAGTGGGTACCATCCTGCCTCTACCACACGCACCCACCTTCCTGCCCTACCCCATGGTCTTTCTGCTAGGGACAGGGTGACCTTCGCAGAGTGGAGGCCCTGGATCTGGGGAGGCTGCAGAGACATGTGAGTTGAGGTCAAAGGATCCAGGGCAAGGACCCAGCGAACCACAGTCCTCCCACCCTAGGTATCCCAAGGGTTACTTTGTCTAGAACAGACTGACTTCTTCAGCTCAGCAGGACTGCAGTGGTCTGTGCTTCTGTATATGACACCCACCACCTACATCGATGACATCACCATCACCACCGGCGTGGAGCAAGACAGTGGTAAGGGCTTCCGGTAGGATCCTTTCTCAGCGGGGCGCAGGGTGGCTCTGTTCCCTGATTGGAAAGCTTTCCCAGGAAAAAGGTTCTCCCCACATCTCTAAACCCTCACAGGTTCCCATCTACCTACAAAACTAAAATCCAGACTGTCTGAGTGGGCACAGGCTACCGAAATCACCAGTGTGGTTGACCTTGCTTGGAGAAGAGGGGTCTGGTGTAACATCACACAGCTCAAGGTGGCATTTCTGTCCCTTTCCCATGGTGCTGCCCTCACGCCAGCTCCCCTTGCTACACATAGTTCTCAAGGAACAGGCAGGTTATACAAGGTACTAGCTGTGGTCTAAGCGCCACCCAAGGGCCCTCCCTGTGGCCCCAGGCTCCCACCAAATCCCTGAGCAAATAGTGCAATGTGGCCCATTTGTGGTTTCACGTTGAACTAATTACATACTCACGTGCTGTTTAACTGTGTGCCTTGATGACCGCCTCTCTCCATCCTTTAATTACCCCTGTGGCTCACATGGCTCATGGGTGAAGGTGTGCTGGGCCCTAGATGCCCCCTCCCAGGGTGTGCTTCTAGGACTCAGCTTTAGGGCAGGGACAGTCAGTCATCAGGGGATCGGGTGGGACCAGGGCAGGGGATCTCTTGGCTGCTGATACCTGCTCACCTGACCCACAGCATTGCTGTCACCTGCTATAGGTGGCTGAAGAGTGGGCCCAGCGCACCTTCAAACTCACCCCCAATGATGAGGACATCCACACAGCCAAGGAGCGCCACCTGAAGGTATGACCCCTGCAGCCCCACTGCTTTCCTGGCCTCCCCTCTCCACCCGGGGCCACTTTGAGCATTAGCACCATCATTCTGTTTACTTTACCATTGGCAGACAGCAGCCGAGATCTCAGGACACAGGTCAGGTGCAGTGGCTCATGCCCGTAATTCTAGCACTTTGGGAGGCTGAGGTGGGAGGATCGCTTGAGGCCAAGAGTCCAAGACCAGCCTGGGCAACACAACGAGGTTCCATAACTACAAAAACTTAAAACAAAAAAACCGAAAGGCTTCAGCAGAAGATTTGGATGGGACCTGGGACCCTGGGGTAGGGAGGGAGGTTGGCAGGGCTGATGAACCCTGCCCTGCCTGGGTCGACCCCTCTGAGCATATAAACCATGACCCTGGGCCTCTCTTCACCTCCAGGAGCTCATTGGCGAAACCACAGGAGAGGTGTACACGGGATGCTGCCGGAATGACCAGATGCCTCTTGCCCCTCCACCCCCCTGCTCCGTGCTGTCCCAACCTTGGGGAGCCCAGGGGACAGTTAAAGCTCAGCAGCGGTCCTGGCTCCCCAGGGAGGCAACATGCCATGGACCTCCGGCTGTGGATGCGGCAGACCTGCTCCACGCTCTCAGGCCTCCTGTGGGAGCTCATCAGGACCATGGTTTTTTGGGCAGAGGCGTGAGTCCCCCAGGGACACCCAGGGGGCAGAGAGCAGTGTGATGGCAGCCGGAACAGCAGACCTAGGTGGCAGGGGTGAGCAGGGTGGGAGGAGCTCTTGTGTGAGTCCCAGCTATTTTTTTTTTTTTTAAGACGGAGTCTCACTTTGTTGCCCAGGCTGGAGTGCAGTGGCACAATCTTGGCTCACTGCAACCTCTGCCTCTGGGTTCAAGCAGTTCTGTCTCAGCCTCCTGAGTAACTGGCGCATGCCACCACACCTGGCTAATTTTTGTATTTTTAGTAGAGAGAGACTGGGTTTCACTATATTGGTCAGGCCGGTCTTGAACTCCTGACCTCAGGTGATCTGCCTGCCTCAGTCTCTCAAAATGCTGGGATTAAAGGCATGAGCCACTGCACCCAGCACCCCAGCTATTTCTGAGGTCCTGAAACAAAACCTCCCCTGGCCAAGTCATACGCAACATGGGCCTCCTCCCCTGTTCTGCCCCCCGCTTGGAGATGCTGAGTGACAGAGGCTCAGGCTTTGCGTGTTCCTGGCAAAGCCTCACCCCAGGAGGCCCCACAGTTCAGGCCCAGTCCTTGGTTCACTCGACCCCACTTCCGGCCTCTTTTTCCCTTAAGAGCAGTTTGTCCCTGGGAGATCCTGGATCCCTCATTCAGGTACAATGCTGCAGGGCAACCCTTCTTCCCAGGCTGAACCAGGCCTGCAGGGTCCCACTGTCACTGGCAGGCCTTGCCCCAGCCTCCACCCGAGCCCCTGCGCCTCCTCTCCCGCAGGAAATGTGACACCCTCTTCTCTTTCTTGGGATACACCCATCTGCAGAGAGACCAGCCCATTTGCTGGGGCCACTGGATTCTGAGGTGAGCTGGGTGAGGTGGGGGCTGTGCTGGAGGGGAGGACCGCGGCTGCCCTGACCCTCCTACCACTGGCTTCCCACAGCCACACCGTGGCTCTGACCCGAGACTCTGAGCGGTTGCTGGAGATATGGAAGCGGATCCATGTCCTGCCCCTGGGGAGGTGGGTGAGTGTCCTGCACCCAGGGCAACTCGGTGCTTGGGGATAAGTGTGCACTCAAGGCAACTGGGCCAGGGAAGAGGCTGAGCTCCAGGCGGTTGCCCTGGCAACGAGGACTTGGTTTTGTGTGTGTGTGTGTGTGTGTGTGTGTGTGTGTGTGTGTGTATTTTGGGCAATCTCCTGGGTGTAGACCAAGAGCTGCTCCAAGCAGGTGAGATGCCCTGCTTTTCCTCCCCAGGGAGAGTCACCGTCAGTACCCACCAGGACCTGCAGATACACATGAGACCAGAGGGCAGGGGCCTGTGGCTCCTGGTGAAACCTCATTCATTGCCTACAGGCACTGAGGTCATCCAGGCCAGAGGTCACCCATGGCAGGGGTGCCTGATACTGAGAGACTCAGGGCTCTTGCCTCCCTCCTGGGACTGTGCAAAAGATCCCTCCCCCCAGCTCCACCCTGCCCTGATCCTCTTCCCTGATCCTCTTTCCAGGGGGAGGGGCCTGGGCAACCTGGTTGGGGAAGAGGAGGTCACTTCCTGTGCTCCAGCCCATCCCTGCTTCCTCCCACCTCCCAGAACTCAACTCTGGGGCCATGACTCTAAACAGCACGGATGCCACCAGTGAGCGTGACTTTGTGGGTGAGTCTTGGGGAGAGAGTCCCCTGCCCTGTGCCTCACTTTTGTCCCCCAGCCTAGCTTCTCTCTAGTTTCCTCCCACTTTTGTATGGTCAGGCTGGTTGTGGTGATGGTTGTACATTAAAGTGTAAACTTTAAATGGGTAAATTGGGCAGGGAACGGTGGCTGACGTGTATAATCCCAGCACTGGCCAACATGGTGAATCCCCGTCTCTACTAAGAATACAAAATTTAGCCTGGTGTGGTGGCGGGTGCCTGTAATCCCAGCTACTTGGGAGGCTGAGGCAGGAGAATTGCTTGAACCGGGGACGCCAAGGCTGTAGTGAGCCAAGATCATGCTAATGCACTCCAGCCTGGGCAACAAGAGTGAAACTCCATCTAAAAGAATAAAATAAAAATAAATAAATAAGGCCAGGCACGGTGGCTCACGCCTGTAATCCTAGCACTTTGGGAGGCCGAGGCAGGGGGACTGCCTGAGCTCAGGAGTTCGAGACCAGCCTGGGCAACGCAGTGAAACCTCATCTCTACTAAGATTAAAAAAAAAAAAATTAGCTGGGCGTGGCAGTGTGTGCCTGTAGTCCCAGCTACTCAAGAGGGTGAGGCAGGAGAATTGCTTGAACCGGGAGGCAGAGGTTGTGGTGAGCCAAGATCGTGCCACTGCACTTCAGCTTGGGCGACAGAGCAAGACTCCATCTCAGAAAAAATAAAAATAAAATTAAAAATAAATAAATAAATGGGTAATTTGTGTGTGAGTGATATCTCAGTAAAGTTGGTTTATTTAAAACAACAATAATAACAGAAAACAGGCTAGGTACAGTGGCTCACATTTGTAATCCCAGCACTTTGGGAGGCCAAGGCAGGAAGATTGCTTGAGCCCAGGAGTTTCACACCAGCCTGGGCGACATAGCAAGACCCCATCTTTACAACAAATGAAAATTTAGGTTGGGTGCAGTGGCTCACGCCTCTCATCCCAGCACTTTGGGAGGCTGAGTTGGGCAGATCACGAGGTCAGATCGAGACCATCCTGGCCAACATGGTGAAACCCTGTCTCTACTAAAAATAGAAAAATTAGCTGGGCGTGGTGGTGGACACCTGTAGTCCCAGCTGCTCAGGAGGCTGAGGCAGGAGAATTGCTTGAAACCAGGAGGCACAGGTTGCAGTGCCTGAGATCGTGTCATTGCACTCCAGCCTGGGAGACTGAGTGAGACTGTCTCAAAAAAAAAAAAAAAAAAAGAAAAACAATCAATAAAACAAGAAGTTGGTTTTTTTCAAAAAGGTAGACAAACTTGCAGTAGGAAGAAATAGAAAACCTGAGCGGAACAATAGGAGTAACAAGACTGAGTCAGTAATAAAGATTCCCAGCAAAGAAAGCCCAGCACTTATGTCTTCATTGCTGAATGCTATCAAATGCTATAAAAAAAATCTACATCCATTCTTACACTATTCCAAAATGTTGAAGTGGAGGAAATTCTTCATAATGCATTCTACAAGGCAAGCATTATCCTGATTTAAAAAAAAGAAAACAGACAAGGACACAACAAAAATAGATAACTGCATGCCATTATCTCTGATGAACACAGATGTAAAATCACCAAGAAAATAATAGCAAACAGAATCCATCAAGAAATCAAAAAGGGAGCAAACCATGGGCAGGGCACAGTAGCTCACACCTGTAATCCCAGCACTTTGGGAGGCTGAGGAGGGCAGATCATTTGAGGTCAGGAGTTTGAGACCAGCCTGACCAACATGATGAAACCCCATCTCTAATAAAAAAAAAAAAAAAAAAAAAAAAAAAAAAAATTAGCCAGGCATGGTGTTGCACGGAGGCTGAGGCAGAAGAATCTCCTGAACCCAGGAGACAGAAAAAATATTTGCAAACCATTCATCCCGTGAGAAATTAATATCCAGAATAAGTAAGAAACTGCAGTCAACAGCAAAACCAAATCATCTCATTAGAAATGGGCAACGGACCTGAATAGACATTTCTCAAAGGATGACATATGGATGGCTGACAGGTGTATGATTACACCCTCGCTCCCTCAACACTGCCCTCACTTAGATGCTGGCCACCCATGGGGTAGCCAAGCTGCCCAGGCTTCTGCCTGGCAGACGGTAATTCAGGAGTTCCTACAACACCCCCCTCAGGTCCCCCAGAACGACTCAGATCTCAGAAAAGCACTCTACTCACATGCACAGGTTTATTTCGTATTAAAGGATACAGCTCAGGAAAAGTCACACGGAAGAGACGCCTAAGGCAAGGTGGGTGGGGGTTGGGGCTGTCTGAGAGGATAACAACTGTTTACACAGCACTTCCTCCTTCGGGCTGTTAGAAGAAATCTGACATGATTTCAAGTGCACAAGAGCATGAGCATGGCTTATATGCAAATGCTGTGCCACTTTACATCATGGACTTGAGCATTCTCAGATGCTGGCATCTGTGGGGGTTCTGAAACCAACCCCCTGCAGATGAGGAGAAACACCTGTAAAGCCTCGGCTTAGGAATCTGTTTTCAAATTGCTCACCGAGAGGACTGAGGGCATAATACGGCTGTCATGCTTTTATATGAGGACTACATTCTTAACTATCGGTAAGGAAAATGAAGAGTTCTTTCTTTTCAGCAGTTATTCCCAAAGTAGCACTTTTAAATGTAACATGGGCAAGTATTTAAGGACAATCTGTGGGGATCCTGTGATATCCGCAGTGCACTGTGGCAACACTGCTGTCCATGCCTGGAAATAACAAAAGCCGTGTGCGGAAAGAGTTGTCAGCCCAGTTAGACGTGACCTTGCATGTCTGGGAATCCACTGGATCCCAAATAGGTAACGGCCACTCAGTACCTAGAGAGAAACCCCCACAGCAAACAGCAAATCACCATGGAAATAGATACATCTAAAATCAGGTGAAAATGAAGCCTCAAATAACTCAAATATAAGTACCAAAAAACAAAGACAATCTAAAATAAACTGGAAAAAACTAAAAATTCATCGTCATAAAATATAATATTGATAAATATAAGTAAAAGAAGTCAGAGAGGAGACAATGGAAAAGAACAAAATTATCTAAATGATCTTGAAAATGAATATGCACTTAAAGTGAACCATCTTGCATTTCGGCAATATGGTGGCAGCTGTCCCTTTGCAAGACGCCTTCCACTGAGGAACAGTATTCAGCTGCAGGATCCAAAGAGAGAAGCAGGAGGAAGAGAGGGAGGAGGCTCCTGTTAGAGAAGGGGAGAAGCACAGCGCCAGGAAATACCAGGACACAGGTGTCACAATTGTGAGCATCGCACAGAAATGCCACAGAGAAACTCTATGAGGTTGGAAAAGATTTTCTAAATTATAATGCTCATCAAAAATTCATGAAAACAAAATCCATGTGAAAAGTCATCAACGGGAAAATACTGATGCCAGTTGCCATACAAAGACACCATAATGGACTAGAGGAACAAGCACAGGGTGAACCCACGAGGAGACAGGATAGCACCCCTGTCGGTGTAACTCACTGGACTGTGGACTTTTCTTTTTTTTTTTTTTTG
>CAUYLG010067807.1:0-12882 GCA_963573385.1 Cacajao melanocephalus
GACCATTGCAGCACTGTTTACAATAGTGGCTTGGAACTAACCCAAATGCCCATCGATGATAGACTGGACAGGGAAAATGTGGCACATATACACCATGGAATACTATGCAGCCATAAAAACGATGAGTTCATGTCCTTGGTAGGGACATGGATGAATCTAGAAACTATCATTCTCAGCAAACTGATGCAAGAATAGAAAATCAAACACTGCATGTTCTCACTTATAGGCAGGTGTTGAACAATGAGAACACATGGACACAGGGAGGGGAGCATCACACACTGAGGTCTGTGGTGGGAAACTAGGGGAGGGAGAGCAGGCGGTGGGGAGTTGGGGAGGGATAACATGAGGAGAAATTCCAGATATAGGGGATGGGGAGGAAGGCAGCAAACCACATTTCCATGTATGTAGCTATGCAACAATCCTGCATGTTCTTCACATGTACCCCAAAACCTAAATCTCAATAGAATATAAAAAACAAACTAAAAAATGTGAAAGCTCAAAAAAAAAACACTCAGTATAATAAGAAATAGAAAAACCTCAATTTGAATTTAAAAACGGAATATATACCAGCAACAAGATGACATACATATTATAATTCACTAACATTTAAAAGAAGTAATCATAAAAAGGTTTCAACAAATACAGAGACATATGAAACAAATAAAAAATACAAAGTATAAGCAAAGAAAAAGTAAGTGAAAAGAACTAAATACAAATTTTACTACTAAAAATAGAATGAAAAAAATTTAAAATTCTGTGGATAAGCTAAACACCAGAATAATGAGGACAGAAAAGAAGAGCCAGTGACCTAGAAGATGAAGTAATGTTTATTTAAAAATCTGAATAAACAAATAAAAGAAGTAAAAAATACCAGAGCGTCAGAAACCTATAGGACGAAATCAATATATCTAACAATTATATTATCAGAGTAACAGAATGGGAGTTTTCAAAAAGAGGATTGGACCAGAAAAGCAGTTGAAGAAATAATGGCTGAAAAATGCAAGCTGAGAAAAACTAAACAGAATAAACACTAAGACAAATCATAGACAAATATCTGAAACAAAAATAAGGAAGAAAAGAAAAAAATCTTTAAAGCATCAAGAGAAAAAAACACCACCTTAATTATAGGAAAAAATTTTAAATGACAATAGATTTCTCATCAGAAACCACAGAAATCAGGAAGTAGAATGCTATTCAGATGCATAAAAACAAAAACAAAAACAATCAACCTAGAATTCTGTATTAAGAAAAAATATCCCTCAGGTATTAAAAAATTATGACATTAACAGGTCAGGGAAAACTAAAAATTTTTTCATTAAAATGCCAATCCAAAAAGATATGGCTTTATAAATTCTCTAAATAGAAAAAAAATCTGATAAAAAAACTTTTAAAAATCAAGCATAAAAAAAAGAGTAAAAATATGGGTAAATGTACTATGTATATACTAAGTGTATTTACATATTTTTTCCTTCTCCTCTTGAGACTCCTAAATTATATTTGATGGTTAAAGCTGAAATAACATACTCTGATGCAGTTCAAAATATATATAGGGAAAAACAAGAAAATTTATTATAAATGAGAGAAGTAAAGTGATGTAAAGAGAGAAAAATTTCTGCATTTTGTTCAACCTGGTAAAATGTAGCAGCAGTAGATTGCAGTAAGTTGTTTATATATATTGAAATACAAATAGCAATCTCTTTAAAAACTAAAACAAAGAAATACACTAAAATTAACCAATAATCAGTCAAATGGAATTCTAAAAAGTGTTCAGTTAAACCACAGGGAAGCAAGGAAAAAAAAAGGAATAAATAGAACAATCAAAAAACAAAAAATAAAATGGAGAACCTAAGCCCTAACATATCAATAATTATATCAAATGTAAACTCTAATTAAAATATAGAGACTGACAGAATGAATTAAAAACCATGACCCAACTCTAGGCTTGTCTATAAGATATACACTTTAAATATATTAACATAGCTAACTTTAAAGAATAAGAATAGACAAAGATATATCATGCGAACATGTATCACTAGAAAGAAGACACTATATTATGTTAAATAATGAAAATTTCACAGTAAAGGACATTATGAGAGAGAGAGAGACACCAGAGTATAATAAAATGGCCACTCTACCAAGAAGATAAAGCAATCCTAAATGTGTATGCACCAAACAGGCTGCTAAATTGTGAAAATAAAACATGATAGAACTGAAAGGACAAAAAAGGAATCTGTAATTCTAGTAGGAGATTTCAATACCTCTGTCTCAACAATTATTAGAACAACTAGACTTCTAATCAGTAAGGATATAGAAGAATGCAAGAAAATCATAACCCTATAGGATCTAATCAGCTTTTACAGAATAATCTGTCAACAACAGTAAAATAGACTTTTTTTCTCTAGCATACACAGGAAATATACAAAAATGAACTACATTTTGAGTCTGAAAAACAAACTTCAATAATTTAAAAATAATTCAAGTCATATAAAATATTTTCTCTGAACACAGTGAAATCAAACTAGAAGTCAGTAAAGGAAAGACACAAAATTTCCAAGTACTTGGAAGTAAGAAGTACACTACTAAACACAATCATGCATCACTTAACAATGGGTGTAAGTTCTGAGAAATGCATCATTAGGTGATTTTATCATTGTTCAAACATTGCTTTTACACAGAGTGTAAGTACTTACACTAACCTAGATAGTACATCTTATTATACATATAGGCTATATGGTACAGGTTGAGTATCCCTAATCCAAAAACCCCAAATCCAGAGTGCTTAAATATCCAAAACTTTTGAGCACTAACATGGCAATCAAAGGAAATGCTCGTTGGAGCATTTAGGATTTTGAATTTTCAGGTTTGGGATGCTCACCTGGTAGGAATACTGCCAATATTCCAAAATTCAGAAAAATCTGAAATCGAAAACACTTCTGGTCCCAACCATTTTGGATAAGGAATGCACAACTTGTATATCCTATCTCTCCTAGGCTACAAACCTGTACAGTATGGTACTGTAGTGAATACCGTAGGCAACTGTAACACAATGGTAAAAATTTGTGTATCTAAATATGTTTAAACATAAAAAAGGGCAATGCATTGTGCTATAATGTTACAATGGCTATGAATGCACCAGGCAATAGAAATTTTTCAGCTTCATTATAATCTTACGAGACCCCTTATGTATATGTAGTCCATCATAGACCAAAACATCATAATGCCATGCCTCACTGTAATCTTTGTGTCTAAGAAGTCACAAGGAAATTTTTAAAAATATAATGAACTGAATCAAACTCGGAATATAAAAATTTGTGAGATAAAGCTAAAAGACTGCCAAGAGGGAAATGTGTAGCACTAAATACATTACAAAAGAGAAAAATTCTTTAATCCACATTAAGTTCAGTTTCTACAAGGCTCACAGTTTCAATTTTCTGCATGGGCTAGTCAGTCTCCCCAGCACCATTTATTAAATAGGGAATCCCTTCCCCATTGTTTTTGTCAGGTTTGTTGAAGATCAGATGGTTGTAGATGTGCAGGCTTATTTCTGAGATCTATATTCTGTTCCATTGATCTATGGGTCTGTTTTGGTACCAGTACCATGCTGTTTTGGTTACTATAGGCTTGTAGTATGGTTTGAAGTTGGGTGGCATGGTGCCTCCAGCTTTCTTGTTTTTTCTTAGGATTGTCTTAATTATATGGGCTCTTTTTTAGTTATATATGATTCTTAAAGTAATTTTTTCTAATTCTGTGAAGAATGTCAATAATAGCTGAATGGGAATAGCATTTGAATCTATAAATTACTTTAGGCAGTATAGGCATTTTCATGATATTGATTCTTCCTATCTGCTAGCATCAAATGTTTTTACATTTATTGATGTCCTCTCTGATTTCCTTGAGCAGAGGTTTGCAGTTCTCCTTGAAGAGCTTCTGACTCCCTTGTTAGCTGTATTCCTAGGTATTTTATTCTCTTTGTAGCAATTGTGAATGGGAGTTCATTCATGATTTGGCTCTCTGCTTGTCTATTGTTGGTGTATAAAAATGCTTGTGATTTTTGCACATTGATTTTGTATCCTTATCCTGAGACTTTGCAGAAGTTGCTTATCAGCTTAAGGAGCTTTTAGCCTGAGATGATGGGGTTTTCTAGGTATAGGATAATGTATACAGAGACAACTTCACCTGCAAACAGAGACAACTTGACTTCCTCTCTTTCTATTTATAAAATCTAAAACTATAAAAATCCTAGAGAAAATCCAGGCAATGACATTCAGGATATAGGCATGGACAAAGATTTCATGACAAACACATCAAAAGCAACTGCAATGAAAACAAAATTGGCAAATGGGTTGTAATTAAACTAAAGAGCTTCTGCACAGCAAAAGAAACTATCATCAGAGTGAACAGAAAACCTACAGAATGGGAGAAAATGTTTGCAATCTATCCATCTGACAAAGGTCAATATCTAGAATCTATAAGGAATATAAAAAAAATTTACAAGAAAAAACCAACAACCCTATCAAAAAGTGGGCAAAGATGAACAGACACTTCTCAAGAAAAGATACACATGCAGCTGACAAACACATGACAAAAAAATCAACATCACTAATTAAAGAAATGCAAATCAAAACCAGAATGAGATACCATCTCATTTAAGTCAGAATGACAATTATTAAAAAGTCAAGAAAAAACAGATGCTGGAGAGGCTGTGGAGAAATAGAAATGATTTTATACTGCTGGTGGGAATGAAAATTAGTTCAACCACTCTAAAAGAGTGGAAGATAGTGTGGTGATTCTTCGAAGATCTAGAACCAGAAATACCATTTGACCCACCAATCTCATTAGTGGGTATATACCAAAAGGAACATAAATCATTTTATTATAAAGATACATGCATGAATATGTTTATTGCAGCACTATTAACAATAGCAAAGACATGGAATCAACTCAAATGCCCATTAATGGTAGACTGAATATAAAAAATGTGGACATATACACCATGGAATACTGTGCAGCCATAAAAAGAAATGAAACCATGTCCATTGCAGGGATATGGATGGAGCTCGAAGCCATTATGCTCAGCCACCTAACACAGGAACAGAAAACCAAATACCTCATGTTCTCACTTATAAGTAGGAGCGGAACAATGAGAACATGTGGAACAGGGAGGGGAACAATACACACTAGGGCCTGTTGGGAATACGGCAGGAGGAAGAGCATCAGGATAAAAGGCTAATACATGCAGGGCTCAATACCTAGGTGATAGGTTGATAGGTGCAGCAAACCACCAGGGCACACGTTTACCTATGTAACAAACCTGCACGTCTTGCAGATGTATCCCAGAACTTAAAATAAAATAAAATTACAAAAGAAGAAGAAGAGAAAAAGTCTCAGATCAATAACTAACCTCCTGTCTCAACAACCTAGTAAAAGACAACAAAAATAAACACAAACTAAGCAGAGAAAAAAAAAAGAGCAAATATAAAGAAAATTGAAAACAACAAAGAAGAGAGATAATCGATGAAAGACAAAGCAGTTTACTTGAAAAGCTAAATAAAATAGAAAAATCTCTACTAAGTCTGGCAAGAAAAAAACAATACAAATATCAGGAATTAAACAATGAGTATTGCTAAAGACCATGCAGATTTGAAAATGATAACAACTCTACAAAAATACATTTAACAACTTAGATGAAATGAACCAATTCCTCAAAAACTATAAAGAAGCATAATAACCCCAATTTAAATAGACTGAATATCCCTGTAGCTACTAGGAAAACTGAAGTAATAATTTCCAAATTTCCACACACAGATGATTTTGCTAGAGAATTTACTAAACATTTAACATTTATTGATACCTTAAAAAAAATTTTTTTTTTTTTTTAGATAGAGTGTCCCTCTGTCACCCAGGCTGGAGAGTGGTGGTGTAATCTTGGCTTACTACAACTTCTGCCTACCAGGTTCAAGCAATTCTCCTGCCTCAGCCTCCTGAGTAAATGGGATTACACATGTACTCTACTGTCCTATCAAACTTAATTTTAAAAACATGGATTCAGAGATAAAATCACCAAGAATTTCAAGATGGTCAGAGCAGAGCATTTCACCAAGCATAGACCCATATTAGTACAGACCTTGGTCAAATGGAATGGGTCTAAAGCACATAAAGCTGACCCTGCCTGAAACTTACCAGTGAGTTCAGCAAAGTTGCAGAATATGAAGTCAACAAAAATTAATTGTATTTCTATGTATCAGTAATGAACATGTGCAAAACAAAATTTTAAAAATACCACACCAAATCAAAAAAATACACAGGTATAGATCTAACATAACATGTACATGAATTGTATGCCAAAAATAATAATAAATAAAACAACGATGAAAGAAATCAAAGATCTAAATAAATGTAGAGACACACTATGTTCATGGATTGGAAGACTCAACATAAGCAATGATGTCAACTCTCCCCAAAGTAATACATATATTCAATGTAATTCCTATCAAATTCTAAGTAAATTTTGTTTTTGAAAAGCAGAAAAACTTATTCTAAAATTTATATAGAAAGGCATACAAACTAGATTAAGACAATTCTTGAAAAAGAATAAAGTTGAAAGAATCAGTATATCTAATTTTAATGCTTACTATATGGTTACAGTAATTTAAAAAATGTGGTATTGGCAGAGAGACAAACACACACAAAAATAGGAAATCTTGAAATAGACACATACAGCTTGTCTGATCTGAACAGCCAGAACACTGGAACAAGAGTGAGGTTGTGAGGTTGATAGCTTTCCTGCAAGCCTGGCAGGGGAGCTGAGGTAATTCCCACTTTTCACCCTGATACAAGCTCTGTACACCTAATTGAGAACTCCTCCAGCCACCTTAATAAAGACTGGGCCTCTGGCCACCATTGAGTAGTACATCTACTCACCTGTCTTAGCTACAACCAGTGCCTAGCAAGGAATACAACCCCTCCTGGGCTGAAGGTTGAATCATCAACTCAGTAAATAAAATACTAGGAAATAAATAAATAAATAAAGTTTACACCATGAGAGAACAAGATAAGCTTCAAGAGATCCTTGCTATTCTAATCCCATAGGAGACAGTAAACTTGCCTATACACCAAGTACATAACTACTACAACCAGCATCTGGGAAAGCCAGAAGATAAAGACTATAACTAAGTAACTCATGTAGAGTCTTCACCCCTAAAAGCACCAAGAATCAAATTAGGATAAAATAAACTATAAACATTAATGTTTGACCCTTAAGAGGGGAAAAAAGAAAATTTAAAAGCAAACACAATCCAATTTTTTAAAAATTAAGAACAATTTGAAGAAATAGTCTACTTAAATGAGAAGAAATCAGAAAAGTAATTCTGTTAATATGACAAAAGTGGGTTCTATAACACCATCAAAAGTTCACACTAGCTACCCAGCAATGGATCCAACCAAAGAAAAAAATCTCTGAAATGCCAGATAAAAAATTCAGAAGGTTGATTATTAAGCTACTCAAGGAGATACCAAAGAAGGGGGAAACCAACTTAAATAAACTTTTTAAAAATACGGGCTATGGATGAAAAATCTGCCAGAGAAATAGATAGCATAAACAATCATAACTTCTGAAAATAAAATACACACTTAGGGAACTACAAAATGTACTGGAAAGTTTCAATAATAGACTAGAAGAAGTAGAAGAAAGAATTTCAGAGCTCAAAGACAAGGCTTTCAAATTAACCCAATCAATGACATAAAAAAGAATATAAAAACTTATAAAGTCTCAAAGAATTATGAGATTATGTTAAACAGCCAAACCTAAAATTAACTGGTGTTGCTGAGGAAGAAGAAAAATCTAAATTTTGGAAAACATATTTGAAAAAACTATTGAAGAAAACTTCGCTGGCCTTCATAGAGACCTAGATATCCAAATACAAGAAGCTTCAGAGAAATCCTGGCAAGTTCATCACAAAAAGATCATGACCAAGGCACACAGAAATCAGGCTAAACAATGTGACTACAACAATTATTACTAAAGTCAAAATGAAAAAATGAAATGTAAGAGCTGTGAGACAAAAGCATCAGGTGACCTATAAAGGAAACCCTATAAGGTTAAAAGCAGATTTGTCAGCAGAAACCTTATAAGCCAGAAGGGATTGTGGTCCCATCTTCAGCCTCCTTAAACAAAATAATGGTTACCAGGAATTTGGCATACAGAAAAATTAAGTCTCATGAATGAAGGATAAAGTCTTTTTCAAACAAGCAAATGCTGAGAGAATTTGCCACTTCAACACCAGCACTACAAGAAATTCTAAAAGTTGTAAATCTTGAAACAAAACCTCAATATACACGAAAATAGAAACTCCTTAAAGCATAAGTCTCATAGGTCCTATAAAACAATAGTAATTTAAAAAACAAAGTACTTAGGCAAGAACTAACAGGATGAAAAGAAACATACTCACATCTCAATACTAATATTGAATGTAAATGGCTAAACACTCCACTTTAAAGATCCACCAACCCAATATCTGTTGTCTTCAAGAGACTCACCTTACGGATAATGACTCACATCAACTTAAGGTAAAGAGATGGAAACATATTCCATGCCAATGGAAAGCAAAAGTGAGCAGGACTAGCTATTCTCATATCAGGCAAAACAGACTTTAAAACAGTAACAGTAAATAAAAGACACAGAAGGACATTATTTAATAATAAAAGTATTAGTCTAACAGAAAGATGTTATAATTCTTAATTTATATGCACCTAATACTGGAGATCCAAAAGGTATAAAACAATTACTACTATACCTAAGAAATAACATACACAGCAACACAATAATAGTGGGGCACTTCAATACTCCACTGACACCACTAGACAGATCATCAAGACAGAAAGTCAACAAGGAAACAATAGACTTAAACTATGCCCTAGAATAAATGGAATTAACAGATAGTAACAAAATATTCTTCCCAACAACTGCAGAATATACATTCTTCTCATCAGTATGTGGAACATTCTCCAAGACAGATCATATGATAGCTCATAAAATAAGTCTCAGTAAATCTAAGAAAATCAAAATTATATCAAGTATCTTCTCAGACCATGATGGAATAAAACTGGAAATCAACTCCAAAGGAACTCTCAAAACTTTACAAATCATGAAAATTAAATAATATGCTCTTGAATGATTTTGGGGTTAACAATGAAATCAACAAAGAAATTTAAAAATTCTTTGAAATGAATAATCATGACACAACTTATCAAAACATCCTGGATACAGCAAAAGCACTGCTAAGAGGAAAGTTCATAGCATTAAATGCCTACATCAAAAAGACCAAAAGAGCATCCAACTGAGTTTTGACAAAGGTGCAAGTGCAATTATTAGTTAAATATTTAATGAAAAAAAATAGTCTTCAACAAATACATCCATAGGGGAAGAAAAAACAATCTTGACCTAAATCTCATGCTTTAAACAAAAAATAATCTCATGCCTTAAACAAAATGAGTTGCAGTTTTAAACATAAAACCATAAAAACTTTTAGAAAAAAAAAAAAACAGAAGAAAACTTTTGAGACCTAAGGCACCTAGACTTGACCCAGATGTCACAAAATTCTAGTTAGTATACATACAGAGAAACTGGATTTCCTATATATTTCTGGTAGAAATATAAAGTGACATAACCACTCCAGAAAATAGTTTTGCATCTCCTTATAAATGTAAACAAACGTCATACAACGCAGCAACTATGCTCTTGGGAAATTCTGCCCAGAGAGATGAAAACTTATATTCACAATACTGCTTGCATACAAATATTCATAGCAGCTTTATTTGTAGTAAGTCCACAATGGAAACAATCTAGATATCCTTCAGTGGGTAAGTAGTTAAATAAACTGTAGTCATTAATACTGTTGAGATAATACTCAGAAATAAAAGGAAATAAACTCTTGATGTATGCAACTTGAATGAACCTCCAGGAAATTATTCTTTGTAAAAATACAATTCCAAAAAGTTACATATTGTATGATCCCACTTATATAACATTCTTGAGTTACAAAATTATAAAAAAGGAGAGATTAGTGGATTCCAGGGGTTAGAAATAGGAGGAATAGGGAAAATAGTGGAAGTGACCATAAATGGGTAGCACAATAACAATCATTGTGGTGATAGTACCATTTTTTGTCTTGATTATAGTGGTTGTTACATGAATGTAGTTATGATAAAATTACATATAACTATGAACATTCAAGTATACACACACGAGTGCATGTAAGACATTAACACATGAAGGAAACTAGGGAATCGAACATAAATCTTCCCTGTACTAGTTTTGTAACTTCTTACAAATGAATGTACAACTATTCCAAAATAAAAAAGTATTTTAAAAAGTGAAATAATAAAAACAGAGAGAATTTCTTCTAACAAAGCTGGAGTAAAATAAAGAATAAAGAAAAATTTTCAGGGAAGAAGAAAAGAATCCAAATAGACTTATAGTAAAGAATGAGGATCAAAAGAAAGAACAAATACATATGTTGATATATATCAATATAAACAATATTAACACACTAAACTATATTATCAATGTACTATAGGGTTTAAAATGTATGTAGAAATAAAATATAGCAAATAATAATCCAAATAGCAAGAGGGATGGTAAATACAGGTAAAGTTTAAGTTTCTGTCATTATCAAAAAAGTAGTAAAAGAAATGTTCTATTTTAGACTGAAATAAGTGAAGGATTCATGTTGAAATCTCTCAAAAGCAGGTTATTAAAGATAACCTCTCAAAAAGTATTAAAAAATACATATTAATGTCATATAGGGAAAAATAAGATAATAAAAGTGTAAGTCAAAAGAAAGCAAGCAAATATAAAAAAGAAACCTAAAGAGTGAAATAAAAATATGGCAGATAAAATCTAGCTATATCAGTAAATTATATTTAATGTAAGTACACCAAGTAGAAGACTAAAATTGTTGTGAGGCATGGTGGCTCACTCCTGTAATCCCAGTACTTTGAGAGGCCAAAGCTGATGGATCATGAGGTCAAGAGACTTGAGAAAATGCTGGCCAACATGGTGAAATCCCATCTCTACTAAAAATACAAAAATTAGCTGGGTGTGGTGGCACATGCCTGTAGTCCCAGCTACTTGGGAGGCTGAGGCAGGAGAGTCACCTGAACCCAGGAGGTGGAGGATGCAATGAGCTGAGATTGTGCCACTGCACTCCAGTCTGGTTGACAGATGGAGAAGTTGACAATAAAATAATGAAAATATATATGCCATGCAAATATCAAGTAAAGATGGAATAGCTATATAAATATCAATGTATATTTAAAGACAAGATATATTACTACAGAGAAAAGAAATATTTTATAATGATAAATAAACACATATTCAGAATATAAATGTATGTATTCAACAAAGTCATTACTACTAAAATGAGAAATTCTCAAATCTATAATCATAGTGGAAGCTTTTAACAATACTTGCTTAATACCAAATAGAATGAATACAAACAAATTAGAAAGAATTTACAGATCTAACAACACAATTAATGAACTTAGCCAAATTTACACATCTAAAACATTGAACCTAGTAACAGATGAGTAAAAATAGTTTGTGCATATTTACTAAAATTGTCCATGTGCTGAATCATAAAACAAGTCTCAACAAATGTCAGAGAAACTAAAACCACATACTATGATCTTTCCACAGTGGTATTTTATTGTTTACTAACAAGAGATAGAAAGAAAACTCTCAACTTCTTGAAAACTAATTAATTTCTAAATAACACAAGGTTCAAATAAGAAACTACAGGAAAAAGTATAAAAGTTTTAGTTCCACATTAATAAAGATTAGATATAAAATCTGTTGGATGGAGCTAAAACAATTTTAAGGGCAAAATTATAGCCCTAAATTCACATATTAGAAAAGAAGAAATACTGAAATCAGTTACGTTAAGTTTCCATCTCATGAATCTAGTTAAAAGACAGTAAACTAAACCCAATGACAATGGTAAAAATAAAAATCAATAAACTAGAAAAATATACGTATTTTTGAGAAAATCAAGAAATCAATCAGTTCTTTGAAAATATTTAAATAAAAATATAAATCTCCAGAAGACTTATTTTTTAAAATTTTAACTCAAAAATCACCCATATTATGAAATGAAAATAGGAAACTACTACAGGCCCTACCATCAAGACTAATAAATTTGAAAAATTAAATGAATAGTAAAAATTTCTTCAAAAACACAACTTGCCAAAACTGACTCAAGAAGAAACAGAATATCTGAACATTTCTATACCTATTAAGGAGTTGTAATATGCCATTTAAAATTGTCCTACATAGAAAACTCAGGCCTACATTGCTTTACTGGTGAATTCTTCCAAATTTGGAGAAGGAACACCAAAATTTCACAAACACTTGTATTGAAAAAAAGGAAACATCCCCCATTCATTTCATAAAGTCAAAATAACTGTGAAGTGAGAAGTTGACAGGGAGATCAAAAGAAAGGAAACGGACATCCTAAACTTTTGTGAACATAGAGATTAAAATCTCAACTTATTAGCAAAATATTAGCAAACCCAGCATCTATTAGCACATATAATAATGCTAATACATCACAAAATTTGTATGTATTCCGGGAATGCAAGGGAAATCTAACATTCAAAGATCAATTGATGTAACTTACCACATTAACACATTTTTTTTTTTTTTTTTGAAACAGAGCTGTGCTCTTGTTACCCTGCTGGAGTGCAATGGCACGATATCGGCTCACAGCAACCTCCGTCTCCTGGGTTCAAGCAATTCTCCTGTCTTAGCCTCCCAAGTAGCTGGGACTACAGGCATGCGCCACCATGCCCAGCTAATGTTTGTATTTTTAGTAGAGACGGGGTTTC
>CAUYLG010067809.1:0-11346 GCA_963573385.1 Cacajao melanocephalus
TATTAACAAAATATATATTTTGTGGTAGGCACATGAGGGATGGCCAAAAAAGTAGAAGAGTTGAAAAAAATGGCAAAACACAAAAAATATATAAATCTAATGTTAGGCCGGGCGCGGTGGCTCACGCCTATAATCCTAGCAGTTTGGGAGGCTGAGGTGGGTGGATCACCTGAGGTCAGGAGTTCAAGACCAGCCTGGCCATCATGGTGAAACCCCATCTTTATTAAAAAAAAAAAGTAAGAACAGAAATAAATCAAACAGAGAATAAACAAGCTATAGAAAAATTAATAAAACTAATTTTTGAAAAAATAAACAAAGTTGACAGACCTTTATGGAGACTAAGAAAGAAAAGAGAAGACACACAAATAAATGAAATCAGAAATGAAAGTGAAGGCATGACAATGGATGCCTCAGAAAATTGTTTTAAAGTATCATAAGGGACTATTATGGATAGTTATATGCCAACAAATTGGATGATCTAGAGCAAATGGGTGAATTCCTAGAAACATACAACCTACCAAAATTAAATTAGGACGTAATGGAAAGCCTGAACAGACCAGTAACAAATAAAGAGACCGAAATGGCTGTCAAAACATCCCAACAAAGAAAACCCCAGGAACAGATGGCTTCATGGCTGAATTCTACCAAGCATTCAAAGGAGAATTAATATTAATCCTTTTAAAACTTTTCCCAGAAAGAAGAACTAGGATGGAATACTTCCAAATTTATTTTATGAGGCCAGTATCATTCTGGTACCAAACCCAGACAAAGACACAAGAAAAGAAAACTACAAGCCAATATCTCCAATGAACACTGATGCAAAAATCCTCAATAAAATACTAGAAAACCCAATGCAACAACACATCAAAAAGATTACACATCTCGTTACTTAATACTTAATAAACTCACTAGTTTATATGTTTGTGTGCAGTATCTAATACTATATACAGTATGGAATGTGAATTACACTATCATTCCACACTGTAGCAAATGCATTCTGTAGTGGAAATGTACCATCAAATTTTCTGTTTGCGTTTTAATTTGTTTCACTTTTTAAATTATCATGTATATAATGTCATTATGATGACATTAGTCATACAGTCAAGGTATTAAGTCAAACAGTAAGGTATTAAAGAAGAGATAAACAAACATATCAATGGAACAGAATAATGAGTCCAGAAATAGACCTGCACTTATATGGCAAATTGATTTTTTACAAAGTTGAAAAAGCAATTGAATGGAAAAGGATAGCCTTTCAACAGATGTGTTGATATAATTGGAACATCAATAGGCAAAAAGAAAAAGAAACATTGAATTTTGACCTAAAATAGCGCTTTATTTAAAAACTATATCCAAACTGGATTATACACCTAAATGTAAGACATAAAAGTATAAAACTCTAAGAAGAAAACACAGGCAAAAAATATCTGTGTGACCTGGGATTAGGCAAAGGATTATTAGGTATGACACAAAAGCACAATCTATAAAAGAATTGATAAATTGGACTTTATCACAATTAAAAACTTGTACTGTTAAAAGACATTATTAAGAAAATGAAAAGACAAGATATTGTAGAGAATATACAGGGCATGAGATTTTACCCTACTTATCAACTAACAAGTCAACCTGTTATTGTTTTGTGGATAGTGGCAAAAGACATGGGACTCCCGAGTCAGAGGCAAATAGCCTTATTATTCATGGCAAAAGCAGTAGCCAGGGCATCAGCATGATGCACATACTGGCTATCCATGTTCCCACTGGTTATCCGTGCTCCCCAACTCTCACGTTGGTGAAGCAAATAACCTATCATGGATAGGAACACACAGTGGGCTACATAATAGGGGACGAACAGTGAGCTTGGGAATTCATTACTGTTACAGCAAGTGGAAACAAATCCTCTCAGTCTGAGGGAAGACATCGTCTCATCCCTCAAGGCTGTTTTCAGTAATTCAAAAACAATCCTGAGAAATGGCCAGGTAGAGAGCGGCCAGGGTCTTCCAGTCTTGGCATAAGCAGCAAAAAGATGTGCAAATACACCCACAGCCCACAGTGGATTAACTCTCTCAACAAGCCACCCATCAGCCCAACACATTCTTGGCCAAATATAGAATTATACATGAATATGCCACTCTGATTAATCTGACCAACAGAATTTGGGACCAAACCTGTTTAATTAATCTCATAAATCATTTGCAACAGAACTCCATGCCACAGGATGAGGCCACCTTGCTTTAGTGACCCCATCCACACCTCCCAAAGTTCTGGTCTCATCTAACTCTGAAGAAATCCCGTGGGGACCGCTGGGTCTTCTTTCAGACAGTAAGAATGTGATCTAAGGCTAGTCTATTATCAATTACAACTGACATACAGAGTTTAGGCTATCCTGATCAGCTTTGGTGTCATTGCCAATCATTATAAGGAGCAAGAGATGGGCCAAAAAGCAATCCCTATCACCAATGGAGAGATATTCTGTGGCTCACTCCCCCACATATAAACATATAACCCAAAGGTGCATAGTTCAGGATTTGTTGTCATCATTACACTGGTTTGATTAAGCCACATGGGTGGTGTCACTAAGTATTTATAGCCTCAATCTTCATACATGGCATAACCCAAGGCCTTTCAGTTATCAAGAGAAACGTATAACTTCGCATTACACTGAAACGCTCTTGCACTGGATCACGTGTCTGTACACGTTCACATTACAGAGCTGCCATTCATGGCATCAGGCGTAACACCATAGTTCCAGATCAGTGTTTCTGTTTCCATAGCACATAGAAGGAAATTACAAACTCAGCAGCAGGTCAGATTGCCAGCAGAGCTGTTGCTTGATTCGGGTGACAGTCAGTGTGGGATCTAGGAGACAAAGAGAACATTAATTGCCTTGCCCCTGATCCTTGCATCTCCCGATATCTAAGGTGTTCTCTCCCAAAGTACCAGGGTTGGCACTTTCCCTCCACTGCCACATAATCAGTGTGTCCCATCCCAGTACCTATAGCTTCACCTTTTCCCCACTCACTCCCCACTTGCCTCCAGACCTTGTATTCTGATCATTGCACAGAAGGCAGCCAAGAGGTCGCTTTTTGAGGACATCCACATTCAGTGACCAAATTGCCTTCCTATTTTGTGTGGGCCAAGTAGAAGCAGAGTCAGAAATTGTTCCGTCACTCAGCAAAACGAGATACCAGTGGATGTTAAGAAGTGTGGAATGTTCATCAAGTACTTTGATTATCGGCTCATTACTGGGTGACATTTGAGGGAAAAAAGGTGCACCACTGTCAGACTGAAAATGAGTTGGAAAGCTGAAAACATAACATAGCTGAGACTCAGGAGACACAATGGTGTGGCTGGAGTTGTTTGATCACACTGGAACAGCAACACGTAACCTGAAAAAGATTAAAAGTGAAGAGAACATTGGTAGCACTAAAGGAGATAGCCAATGTAGTAGTCACTCTGATGTAGTCAATCTGTCAGGGACCAATAGGGTCAATGCCCCCAAGCAATGTGGCCTCTTTCGTTGCAAGACAAACAGGTCAACTTTTGGCAGGGGTCATAAGTCCGGCATGTTGTAGTGGCTTCTGCATCAGAAACATCAGGTCCTTTACTCTGTGCCCAGTCCCTGATACCAGATGTGTTGCCATGTGTGATGGCTGCCTGGGGAATGCAGATTTGATCGACAGCTTGAATTTAGTTGATCTCATCAGAAAGCAGGCCCTTACTTTGTGCGTCTCTGTGAGTGATCCAGATGGTCCCATCATCATCCACAATTTGTTTCTACAGTTACAATCCTAAAGAGAGGTGTCTTTAGTCTACCAGTCTGTAGTCTTTCGAGTGAAAGACAAAAGGCTAGACCATTGGCAACAGTGGCAAGTCAGTAAAAATATAACAAGTGTTATCAAGGGCAGTATTGGTCAGACTTATGAGAGCAGCTTTGTATTCTGCCCATTGAGTGGAAGTATAATAAGAGTGAAGTCAGGGCCATTAATTTGGAGGATTCCAATTTGCCAATCACCAGGACATAATCTATACAGTGAAAGCTCTGGACACCAGAGAATAAAGGCACCCACAATAAATGCTGATCCCCACTCCAGCCCCATGGTGGCAGATGGCAGGGGACTTTGTCCCAGTAGCACTTCTGTGCTTGTGTCAGTGCCCTAAATGGGAGAATTTCCTCTGACGCTTTATGAACATTTATAGGGCAAGCATTTATTGTGTCAATTTCCTTCTATGTTTTCATAATGGTAGATTGAATTAGCATAGAATCCCTCACCCATAAAGTCACTTGAACTGCTTTTCTTCACTGAGAGTTTTGCTCGCACCTTATCAGTTGAGATCACACTTTTGTGTTCCCTGCGGGAAACTCCAAGGGAGTTTAACACTTGCGCTTCAGAAGTTACAAAAGCAGTTGCCAGGAGTTTATCTCCTGCCCAGGAGTTCCAGGTATGGGAGGGGGAACAGGAAGAGGGAAGAGGGAAAAGTGCAGCCCATGAGGAGTGGCTGGAGCCATCAGGGAGGCTCTTAGCCTCAGGATGGGTGCCACCTCCACAGGGACTCTTCTTTTCTGCCTCCTCACATGCCACATCTCTACCCTGGATACCTCAATGCCAATGGCCACCTCTGTGCCCAGTGCCCTCTCCTGCCATAGGACTGGGTAGGATGGTGACTTAGATGCCTGTTTCCAACCAAGCCATAAATGTCTGAGTTCCACCCTAACCCACACCCTCATTCCTCTGCATACTCTTTTTTTGTTGTTGTTCTTTAAAGGATATGAAATCAGAGAAGAGTGGCCAGGCACGGTGGCTCACGCCTGTAATCCCAGCACTTTGGGAGGCTGATTCAGGCGGATCACCTGAGGTCAGGAGTTTGAGACCAGCCTGGCCAACATGGTGAAACCCCATCTCTACTAAAAATACAAAAATCAGCCTGGCATGGTGGCAGGAGCCTGTAATCCCACTTACTTGGGAGGCTGACGTGGGAGAATTGCAGGAACCTGGGATGTGGAGGTTGCAGTGAGCCGAGACTGTGCCACTGCACTCCAGTCTGGGCGACAGAGTGAGACTCGGTCTCAAAAAAAAAAAAAAAGAAAAAAGAAAGAAAGAAAGAAAGAAAAGAAATCAGAGTAGAGGAGGAGAGAGGCAGCAGGATATGTCAAGGGAGAGAGCAGCTCTGCCCCAGTAAGCAAGGCTTTTCATTTACTTGCAGTTTGGAGTGGCTGCCCACTCAGGCTCATCAAATAAACTTCCAGTGTTTCCCATCTACCTAAAGTCCTACATTCTCATTTCTGACTTTCTTTCAGCTTAACTGACCCCCTTGACTCAGCAGCCATAGTCACATATTTTTTTTTGACAGAGTCTCATTCTGTCACACAGGCTGGAGTGCAGTGGCACAATCTCAGCTCACTGCAACTTCTGTCTCCCAGGTTCAAGCGATTCTCCTGCCTCAGCCTCCTGAGTAGCTGGGACTACAGATGCCCACCACCACACTCGGTGAATTATTTTTGTATTTTTAGTAGAGAAGGGGTTTCACCATGTTGGCCAGGATAGTCTCTGTCTCCTGACCTCGTGCTCCGCCCGCCTCAGCCTCCCAAAGTGCTGGGATTACAGGTGTGAGCCACTGCACCCAGCCCATATTCTTTTTTAACTAGGGCTCCTAGGCTTGCTGTCTCATTGTCATGATAATATTCCTTCCTCTGCCCACCCACGGGAAAGGGATGAAGGAATAAGGTACCAATGAGGTGGCTTGTTTCAGTCTTACTTATTCTCATTTAGCTTCTAACATTCATGAACAGGTAGTAGTGATATGGTTTGGCTGTGTCCCCACCCAAATCTCATCTTGAATTGTACTCCCATAATTCCCACTTGTTGTGAGAGGGACTCAGTGAGAAATAATTGAATCTTTGGGGTGACTTTCCCCATACTGTTCTCATGATAGTGAATAAGTCTCATAAGATCTGATGGTTTGATATGGGGAAACGTGTCTCACTTGGTCTCATTCTCCTGCCACTGCCATGTGAGATGTGCCTTTCACCTTCTGCCATGACTGTGAGTCCTCCGCAGGCATCTGGAACTGTAAGTCCAATAAACCTCTTTCTTTTGTAAATTGCCCAGTCTCAGGTATGTCTTAATCAGCAGCATGAAAACAGACTAATACATGTAGTGTATTAGTGCATTCTTGCCCTGCTACAGGGAAATATCTGAGACTAGATAATGTCTTTTTATTTATTTATTTATTTATTTATTTATTTATTTATTTTTGAGAGACAGAGTCTTGCTCTGTTGCCCAGGCTGGAGTGCAGTGGCACGATGTCAGTTCACTGCAACCTCCACCTTCTGGGTTCAAGGTATTCTCCTGCTCTGGCTTCCTAAATAGCTGAGACTACAGCCATGCACCACCACGCCCAGCTAAATTTTGTATTTTCAGTAGAGATGGGGTTTCATTCTATGTTGGCCAGGCTGGTCTTGAGCTCCTGACCTCAGGTGACCCACACACCTTGGCCTCCCAAAGTGCTGGGGTTACAGGTGTGAGCCACTGAACCTAGCCTGGATAATTTATTCTAAAGTGGGTTTAATTGGCTGGTGATTCCACAGGCTGTACAGGAAGCATGATGCTGGCATCTGCTCAGCTTCTGAGGAGGCCTCAGAAACGTACAATCGTGGCAGAAGGTGAAAGGGAAGCAGGCACATCTTAAATGGCTGGAGCAGGAGGAAGTGGGCAGGGGGAAGTGCTACACAGTTCTAAACAACCAGATCTTATAAGAACTCGATCATGAAGACAGCACTACAGGGATGGTGCTAAACCATTCATGAGAAACTACCACCATGATCCAATCACCACCCAGTAGACCACACCTCCAGCGTCAGGGATTACTTTTTAACATGAGATTTGGGTGGGGACACGGATCCAAACCATATCAGGTAGGATAGCAGTGATTCCTACTCCTTCTCACCTGCCCACCAATTGGGCAAAAGAAGTCACTACTGGATCCCAGGATGTCTTCTTATATCCCCTAACCTGGCATGTGTGGGCATTCATTCTTTCTTTACCAGAAATCTATGTCTCTGCCAGTATTCCATCCTTATTGCCAAAACTGTCAAGCACCGTGCAGAATCTAAGATTTTATCCTACTTACAAACTGACAAGTTAGCCTGTTACTGTTTCATGGATGCTGGCAGAAAACACGCGGCTACAGAATCAGTGACAAGGGACTTTATTATTCACTGTAAAAGAAATAGCCAGAGTTTGTATGATGCTTGTGCCAGTCCCCATGCACCTCAAGTCCCGTGGGGGTGATGTGAAGGGCCCATGATGGATGCCTGCATATGCAATGGACCTGTGTTATAGAAGAACACTGAACTTGGGAGATTCACTGCTTTTATAACAAGGGGAAGCAAGCCTGTTCATTGCCTTTGGTGAGACAACTTACTCCTCGAGATTGTTCTCTGCTAACATAACCGTGAGAAATGGCCAGGGTAAAGAGTGATTGGAGCCTTACCCAGAAAGAATGTGCAGGGATACACATGGCCCATGGTGAATTGCCTCTCCCAACAGATACAGATCAGGAAAAAATATTGCAAATCACATATCTAACAAAGCACTTGTATCCAGAATATAGAAGGAACACTCAAAATACAACACTAAAAGAACAACCCAGTTTAAAAGTGAGCAAAAGGCTTGAACAAATAAAGCTTCACCAAATAGAATATACAGATGAAAAATAAGCACCCGAAAACATGTTTAGCATCATTCCATTAGGAAAATGCAAATTCCAAACCACTATTACATACCACTACACACTTATTAGAATGGCTAAAATTTAAAAAATACCAAACGCTGGCAAAAATGTACAACAACCAGAACAGTCATGTACTGCTGGTGGCAATGCAAAATGGTACAGCCACTCTGGAAAACAGTTTGGCACTTTCTTATAGAGTTAAACATATATATACCATACACGACCTAGCAATCCCACTCCTAGGTATTTATTTAATGAATTGAAAACTTATGTTCACACAAAAACCTGTACATGAATATGTATAGCATCTCAATTCATAATTGCTAAAAACGAGAAGCAATGCAAATATCATTTGACCAGTGAATGGATAAACAAGCACTGGTATATCTATAAAATGGAATACTACTCAGCAATAAAAAGGAACGAACTACTGATATACTTAACAACTTGAATGAACCTCAAAGGCATTAGGCTGAGTGAAAGAAGCCAGTCTCAAAAGGTTGCATACTATATAATTCCATTTATATAGAATTTTTTGTTGTTGTTGTTTTTTGTTTTTGGGGGACAGAGTCTTGCTTTGTCACCTGCACTGGAGTGCAGTGGCACAATCTTGGCTCCTTTCAACTTCTACCTCCCAGGTTCAAGCCATTCTCTATCCTCAGCCTCCCGAGTAGCTAAGACTACAGGCACGTGCCACCATGCCCAGCTAATTTTTTTGTGGGTTTTTTTTGTGTGTGTGTATTTTATTTTTTAGATGGAGTTTTGCTCTTGTTGCCCAGGCTGGAGTGCAGTGGTGCAATCTCAACTCATTGCAACCTCTGCCTCCCTGGTTCAAGTGATTCTCCTGCCTCAGCACCCTCAGTAGCTGGGATTACAGGTGCCCATGACCACACCCAGCTAATTTTTTGTATTTTTAGTAGAGATGGGGTTTCATCATGTTGGCCAGGCTGGTCTCAAACTCCTGAGCTCAGGTGATCCACACACCTCGGCCTCCCAAAGTGCTGGGATTACAGGCGTGAGCCACCACACCCGGCTTTATTTTGTATTTTTAGTAGAGACAGGATTTTGCCAAGTTGGCCAGGCTGGTCTTGAACTCCTGACCTCAAGTCATCCTTCCACCTCAGCCTCCCAAAGTGCTGGGATTACAGGCATGAGGCACCGTGCCCAGCCCTATGTGGCCTTCTTAAAAAGACAAAACTAGAGTGTTAGGAGGTCAGTAAGTTGCTAGATTGTAGTATTTGGGGGAGGGTGTGACTATAAAGGAATTACAAAAGGGAATCTTCTGGGGGAGGGAATAGAAACTTTTGTAACCTGATTGTTAAAATTCATAGAACTATATGCCCCCCTCCCCGTCCTCCTCACCCCAAAAAACCCTGCCTTTCTCAGCTTCAATTCCCACTAAGGTGTAGACCTATGACCTAGGTTCTACCAATCAGGTGCAAGTGTGCTAGGCTTTGATTTGAAACTAAGTTAAATACGGACAGAGGACGGGCACAGGGGCATCCACTTTCTTGGTGTGCAGCAGCAGAGTCAGACTCTGGGAGCAAGGCTCATGGCAGCAGCTTCCTGTGGTAGCAGCAGATGAAGCATGGTTCTGAGCTGTCCCTGGCTACTCCACTAGAGCTGGCCCAAAAGCCCAGC
Organism: Cacajao melanocephalus; assembly: GCA_963573385.1. Taxonomy (NCBI): domain Eukaryota; kingdom Metazoa; phylum Chordata; class Mammalia; order Primates; family Pitheciidae; genus Cacajao; species Cacajao melanocephalus. Next base: position 9,374 of record CAUYLG010067809.1, read on the forward strand.
CTCCAGTTTGTTCCATTAGTTTTTCCACAGATTCCATATCATACCTAATACCCTGTAATAAGTGTCTGCTAATTTAAACGAGTTACGAGTGGATTCTGTTGTCTGAAAGCAAGAATGCTGATGAACATATTTATGTGTGACTACTGGTACTGCTCAATTCCCAGCCCACGTTTCTCATGGCCTGTTTCTCAAACTTACCATTTAACCATGAGAATCCGTTATTAACCACGACAAGCAACCATTGCCAGAGGGGAATATCTGGATGTCATTTAATAATGGATAAAGAAGGAGCGGTGTGTCCTTAAATGGCTTCGTACTCCAGAACAATTCTCTGGCACTTGAAGTGGTAAAACTCTGATTCCAAGTAGACTGGTAGACTGATTGCAACAAAGGCCACAGCAGTTCCTTCCATCCCTGGATGCTCAGGCCTTTGCACTGACTTTGCCACTCCTACCTTCAAGAGATGGAGTCTGTTTCTCCACCCCCATGAATCTGGGCTTACCTGTGACTTGCTTCAACCTATAGAATGAGGTAGAAGAGACATTTTGGGAGTTCTGAGCCTATTCAAGGAGGTTTTCAAGCTTTCAGTCTCGTTCTCTTTAAACCTATATGGAGAAGGCTGAAAGCCTAAATGTTTCCGGAAGCATGAAACATATAGAGGCCTGTGACCCATACCACTATCAGAACTACTGAGCAGTAGGTGAAGCCAGGCAGATCCCACACCTCCCCATCCCGCTGCCCACCTGAAAAGCTTGCCTGGTAAATACTGAGTTACAGTCCGGATCTGACACACAGGATCAATTGCTCTAGGCCCTAGCTCCCTCGGGCACTGCATTGCTGGCAGCTGGTCAGGGACTGTTTTCCAGGAGGCAGAGAAAAGCTCCTGAACCCCACATTCAAACAAGCAGTCCACAAGCCACCCTCAGGGCAGCAGGGTGCAGAGGTGGGTCTGTGCACTCTCCAGCACACATCTTCCAGGCTGCCCGTTGCCATTTTCTGAATTCTGGCTCCTTGTCAAACTCTCTTGTGTGTTCACATTCACCACAACTCATTGTATAAAAGCATTAGCAAGTAGACAGGGCCCAGAGGCAGGAAAAAGTGCCCACGGCGGTTTGCCCAGGCTCTGCCCTTCCTCAATCACGCCTTGGACCTCACATCCCACGAGAGGCAGCTTCGTTCACCTTGGCCCATGAGACCCCATCTGCTGTGTCTTGTGGGCTGGTGTTGGTATCATATCCCACTGAAGCCTCACGGTCTACCACCCATAGCGACATGTACACAGATCTCCTAGAAGCTACCATGTCATTCAAATGGCATAAAGAAGGCATGTTCCATATAAGAAGAGGTGAGGAAAAATAAATGGACTTGATGCATTAATGGGGAGATTGGGGTCATTTTATCTCTCCTCATACATTTTTCTTGTTGTTGCTATGAAGTTGTTATGCAGCAGTTTAAAAAAAATAGGTGTGGGCCGTGTGCAGCAGCTCTTGCCTGTAATCCCAGCGCTTCGGGAGGCTGGGTCAGGCGGATCACAAGGTCAGGAGTTCAAGACCAGCCTGGCCAACCTGGTGAAACCCCATCTCTACTAAAAATCCAAAAACTTAGCTAAGCGTGGTGGTAGGTGCCTGTAATCCCATCTACCAAGGCGGCTGAGGCAGGAGAATCGCTTGAACCTGGGAGCCGGAGGTTGCAGTGAGCTGAGACCTCACCACTGCACTCTAACCTGGCGACAGAGCAAGACCCTGTCTCAAAAAAAAAAAAAAAATACTTGTGAAAAAGCGTGTTCTCCTCAATCAACACTTCCAGACCCAATGCAAGTCTACAATGACAGACGCAATCCTAAACATAATTAATGTTGCGAGCTCTGTCTAGAAGGTGTAATTAACCCTCTAGAGCTCACTTTCTCTCTCGACTACTTCAGCATCCAAGGAAGAGCAGTGACAGGACTTTTGAAGGAGGTATTTTGGAGGCTG